>CACRXK020001649.1:0-51457 GCA_902702795.2 Paramuricea clavata
TCTGTATATGTAACATACAGCCCGTATATGTAACATACAGCCCGTATATGTAACATATAGCCCGTATATGTAACATATGGCCCGTATATGTAACATATGGACTGTATATGTAAAATACAGCCCGTATATGTAAAATACAGCCCGTATATATGTAACATACAGCCCGTATATGTAACATATGGCCCGTATATGTAACATAAAGCCCGTATATGTAACATACAGCCCGTATATGTAACATACAGCCCGTATATGTAACATACAGCCCGTATATGTAACATACAGCCCGTATATGTAACATATAGCCCGTATATGTAACATATGGCCCGTATATGTAACATATGGCCCGTATATGTAACATATGTCTGTATATGTAAAATGCAGCCCGTATATGTAACATACAGCCCGTATATGTAACATATAGCCCGTATATGTAACATATGGCCCGTATATGTAACATATGGTCTGTATATGTAAAATACAGCCCGTATATGTAAAATACAGCCCGTATATGTAAAATACAGCCCGTATATGTAACATATGGTCTGTATATGTAAAATGCAGCCCGTATATGTAACATACAGCCCGTATATGTAACATACAGCCCGTATATGTAACATACAGCCCGTATATGTAACATATGCCCGTATATGTAACATATAGCCCGTATATGTAACATATAGCCCGTATATGTAAAATACAGCCCGTATATGTAAAATAGCGTATATGTAAAATACAGCCAGTATATGTAAAATACAGCCCGTATATGTAAAATACAGCCCGTATATGTAAAATACAGCCCGTATATGTAACATACAGCCCGTATATGTAACATACAGCCCGTATATGTAACATACAGCCCGTATATGTAAAATACAGCCCGTATATGTAACATACAGCCCGTATATGTAACATACAGCCCGTATATGTAACATACAGCCCGTATATGTAACATACAGCCCGTATATGTAACATACAGCCCGTATATCTAACATACAGCCCGTATATGTAACATATGCTCTGTATATGTAAAATGCAGCCCGTATATGTAACATACAGCCCGTATATGTAAAATACAGCCCGTATATGTAACATATGGTCTGTATATGTAAAATGCAGCCCGTATATGTAACATACAGCCCGTATATGTAACATACAGCCCGTATATGTAACATACAGCCCGTATATGTAACATATGGCCCGTATATGTAACATACAGCCCGTATATGTAACATATGGCCCGTATACGTAAAATACAGCACGTATATGTAACATACAGCCCGTATATGTAACATACAGCCCGTATATGTAACATACAGCCCGTATATGTAACATACAGCCCGTATATGTAACATATGGCCCGTATGCGTAAAATGCAGCCCGTATATGTAACATATGGCCCGTATATGTAAAATACAGCCCGTATATGTAAAATACAGCCCGTATATGTAACATATAGCCCGTATATGTAACATATGGTCTGTATGTGTAAAATGCAGCCCGTATATGTAACATACAGCCCGTATATGTAACATACAGCCCGTAATGTAACATACAGCCCGTATATGTAACATATGGCCCGTATACGTAAAATACAGCCCGTATATGTAACATATGGTCTGTATATGTAACATATGGCCCGTATATGTAACATACAGCCCGTATATGTAACATACAGCCCGTATATGTAAAATACAGCCCGTATATGTAACATACAGCCCGTATATGTAACATACAGCCCGTATATGTAACATACAACCCGTATACGTAACATACAGCCCGTATATGTAACATATGGCCCGTATGCGTAAAATACAGCCCGTATATGTAACGTATGGTCTGTATATGTAAAATGCAGCCCGTATATGTAACATACAGCCCGTATATGTAACATACAGCCCGTATGTAAAATACCGCCCGTATATGTAACATAGAGCCCGTATATGTAACATACAGGCCGTATTTGTAGGTGTAATTGAAACTAGCCGTATGTTTTCAAATTTATGTCAAGGAAGAAAACGCAAGTTTTTAAGTTTAATTGTAAAGTTTTGAAATTCAAACTGTACGTATGTCAGTTTCTCAGTTTCTACGCTATCTTTTATTTCAGTGTGTTTTTATTCGTGTTTACGTTCAATATCGTGTTAATAATGTTCTTTTAAAATTGATATTTCATATTAAATCAATAAATGTATTTTAAACAAACTCCTGTCATTCGACTCAAATTACTACATTTACATGTAGTTTTATATCTTTTCAAACAAGTGAATGTAAAACTAAAGTCCTACATTTATAAATTTTATGAAAGGACCAAAGTTTGGCAAAGATGAAAAGTCAAACTTGCAGTTAATTTTTAAAGATGTTTTGAAAAGTTTTCCCAACGTGCATGCATCTCCAAAAAATGAGCTGTATAAAAGTTGAAACAAAATCACGTCAGCAAACATTTCATCTCGCCACACAAGGTCTGGGGCCGGTTGTACAATAAAGTGATTAAAGTTAACTATATAGTTAGTGGAAAACGTCATCCAATACGAAGTATGGCGTGCCGATATGGACAAAAATACTTCTTTGTAATATGTTACTTGTTTTGAGATACAAACATGTTTGTCTGATATAAATATATGACTTGTGGAGAAATGCAGAGTTTCTTTGCGAGATATACAACCTCTGTTCCAAAAATATACCAAGTTCTATTTCCAAAATATACTAGGACGTCTATTTCAAAAATATAGTACTTCTTTTTGAAAATTATAATACTTCTGTTTCAAAAATATATGACTTTAATGACGCCCGCGAACGTTCAGCGAACTATTTTGAGAACTACTTCATGACATTCCTCCCTTAAAGAATCCAAACATGGCGGAAACTTTGACAACAAACAAGCAAAGGAAATGGACAAAATTAATCCATACTAGTAATGAAATGCATCGAAGAAATGCATCGTAATGCATCGAAGAAATGCATCAAGAAATGCATCGAAATACTATTTGTTTCAGAACCTGAGATAGCTGAGAGACTTCGAAATCGTGGTGAGCAATTTATTAGAAACCTAATAATTGCTTGTCGACATCTGGAGCAAAATCGTGATATAAGCGATATAAGTCGTTGAACACTGCTTGCTGAGTTTCAACGACTTATATCGCTTATATCACGATTTTGTGCAGATGTCGACAAGCAATTATTAGGTTTCTAATAAATTGCTCACCACGATTTCGAAGTCTTATATCCACAAGTCATATATTTATATCAGACAAACATGTTTGTATCTCAAAACAAGTAACATATTACAAAGAAGTATTTTTGTCCATATCGGCACGCCATATATAACGAAGCGCGTATTTGAGAGCTAATCACTGTTTAACTACAAAATAGTGATTAAAGAAGTGATAGTAAGAGTTTAATATACAACCGGCCCCTAAAATGCAGTAACTTATTTCTCCTTCGGTCAATTTTTCTAAAATTTTGTTTTTTTTAAAGTAGTATGGTCATTTAGTTCAATATACTCAATTTTTGAAAAAATCTATAAAGC
The DNA here is from genome assembly GCA_902702795.2 of Paramuricea clavata. Classification (NCBI taxonomy): domain Eukaryota; kingdom Metazoa; phylum Cnidaria; class Anthozoa; order Malacalcyonacea; family Plexauridae; genus Paramuricea; species Paramuricea clavata. Next base: position 3,524 of record CACRXK020001649.1, read on the forward strand.
AGGTTTTGTGGAACAAATTTTGTGTGATATCTCGGCAAAAGTTCAATTTATAACTCCACCTAATTTTTTTATATAATCTCCCACTAGATAATCCCTTTACCCCTACAAAATTTTAGAAACTTTGACCGAAGGAAATTTAATAAATTCGTTTTTTGTGTAAAATTTAATGTCTGACTGCTGTCGCTTGGGTCACATTGTTACCATGGCAACACATAATTTGATTCTTTCGAACGAATGTACTTCAGTATAAAGATTGCAAAAGCATTTATACTTTTAAAAAATTGCATATTTTGCATAAATAGCAAATTATTTCGTTTCGTTGTGAAGATCTTATTTTTCGCTGCCATTTTTCAACAACTGTAGGAAGCCATCATGTGAAACGTTCAAAGTTGAGTATATTCCAACAGGATCAGGGATGACAGGATCATCAAATAACAATGTTCAAAGTAAAGTATTTTCAAGGCAGCATGGTGACAGGATCGTCAAATAACAATGTTCAAATTTAGGTACATTCTAACAGCAGGAGGGATGACAGCATCATCAAGTTAGATATTCAAAGTAACAAAGTTAAGTATATTCAACAGCAGCAAAGAAAACAGCTGGATCATCATGTTAATTGTTCAAAGTTAAGTCTATTCCAACAGCAGCAGGGATGGCAAGATCATCATGTTAAATGTTCAAAATTGAGTATATTCCTACAACAGCAGGGATGACAGGATTATCAACTTAGATATTCAAAGTTGAATATGTGTTATGATACATAAACACATGAACAATTATTAGTGGAAAAAACTTTATACTCATGAGCCTCTAGCACTAAATATTTCACGTTCGTCGATCACTAAATCACAATATGGTTTTTCAAATTCATGAAGGTTTACTTGCAATACCCTAGACACTTCTTTGCCAAGACGTTTATATTCTTTACCGTGTGATTTCCCCTTGATATTCTGCTTTATCATGATTGCATGTACCATTTCGTGGATGAGCGTCTTAAAAACTGTTAGTTTGTCGGTGTGCGTTTCGCGAAAAATTACAATGAACACAAGTCCATCCAGACCATACGTCATGCCAAGCTTTGGTCGGGACAACGTCTCACCAGTACACTCGTTATACTCTTGAACATTTAAAAAACCAACTGTGTCTTCACCGGGGGGAAGCTGACTGCTAAATGCAACTTGATTCACTTTATTGTACAGTGTCACTAACTCATCACGCTCACTGTATTTTCTCGCTGTTTGACGAAGTTTAGCAAAACACTTATCTATTTCTTTTTGTCGATCTTCCTTCCTCTTTCTTGTCTCTTCTTCTCGTGTGATGCAATTACGACACTTCCACTCAGGATCCTTGAAATCCCCTTGTTCGCAACTACTATGGAACCATCTCTTGCATTTCTTGCATTTACCCATTAACTCACCATCATCAGGCATGGCACAGTGACAATGTACCCAACACACCCATTCAAAAAGAAACTTTCGGATAGGAGTATCCTTATGCTGGGATGTAGACTTCAGGTATGATGGGAAATCTCGATCAACAAACAAACGCATAAGAGTGGGACCTAACATGCCTTGATTCCATTTCAACGTGATTGGATCCTTTCCAAAACAGAGGGCGATAGTGTTTGATATGGCAAACAAGCCACAGGCTGAGCCACCTTTCTGTTGCTGCACGTTAGTGACAACCATGTTAACGAAACCCAGTGGGCTTGCTATTCTGCAGACGCACTGCTCAACATCGACTGGATAGCTGATCTGATCCTTACCCTTTCGATTAAGGTTAACAAAGCTGTCATATATACGAACTTCATCAACGCAGGATTTGATGTTGGATAGTGTTGTCCAGTGATTTCCACGGACATTAATGATCTGGACAAAATGCTCGCGGTTTTCTTTGGTAAATCCGTCCTTAACAGCAGGAATCACATCCTGTAAGCCACCAAGCTCGGCCGTGCATGGGTGGAGTCGCAATATTTTGAACACCGCCATAATAATACGATCGTTTACCCAATGCCCCTTTTCCAAAATTCGCTTGTCAGATAACTTTAAACACAGTTCTTTTATCCAGAAGTCTTCTTCTTCTACAGATTGTGATTCATTTTTTCCTGATCGTTTACCGGTACATGTAACGCCAGGATCACTTGGTTTATCAGGAGGACGGCTAGAGAATACGTTGGGTTCACTCTCCTCGGGGCAGTCAATTAAATGGACAGGATAGCTCGTTTTAATAAATGGAGGTGGTTGCTTTATCTCTGTGCTTTCCTTAGTGTCGGAAGCTTCGGCCTCTGATTGGACGGCATCTGACGTGTCGGATTCCTGAGTGAAATTAGCTGACGGCATCGTATTCGTCGTTGTCGGCGCCGTCACTGATATCCTCTTTGTTTTGTCCAGTACAGCGCGTCCAAATTGACCTTCAGTTGCCGTAAATGAGGATAACTGTTCGATTTCATGAATGTTTCTTTCGTTGATGCGTTCGTTCAACGTATCAATATTTGATCGGAACAGGAATATGTGATTTACAGGCGTCATTGAGTTCAAGAAACGGTTATCTCTGTTAAATACGTTGTATAGCTGCTCCTGGCGCTGCGTGTTGATTAGGCCATTCAACTGCCTAACGTGCGTTACTCTCCGCAATATTTCCCGTTCTTTTTGAGAGTTGCTTTCGTGAAACCTGTCGAACAAGCAGAAGTGGTCGTTTGAACCTGTGATAGGATGACCAGTAGGCTGTTGGTTTGCTGTTTCATGCGCGATGTTCAACCAATCCAGTGATATGTCAAGTTGGTGCGTTTTGGCTCGTTCAACATTTTCTGATGTTGGGTCCACCAGCATGCCGTTGTGAGGAGAAAACATTTCTTTCTTTCTTCGATTTCCGTGGGCTGCGACCAGGTTTGCAACATCAACAATAGTAATATTTGGTTGATGTTTCATGGATAACAATCAAATCAATGATGCAATCAAATCAAGTTCGTTTAGCAAACCTGGATGACATAAAAGAATTAGAGATTGTTTCAGCAATAGTGAAAACTGCTTCAAACCAAAATATCCTCTTCTCTTCTTGCTACAGACCACCTGACACTGAACGAACTTGGACAAGCACACTCAACACATTCCTGGATCAAGTTTGCGATCAGTTTAAAAACGTAGTGATATCCGGTGATTTTAATCTACCCAACATCTCGTGGGATGCAACATTGAATGCATTTGGTGCGAACGAAGCGAACTTTGTTGACATACTTGATGACCACTATTTCACTCAAGTAAACACCATCCCTACTCGTGCCAACAAAATTCTAGATCTTGTTATCACAACTGTTCCAGAATCAGTCACTGTGTCTGAAGTACTTCCCCCAGAGACAACTGAAATAATGACGGATCACTCAACAGTCCTTTACGAGTTTTCTGAGAATATTAAGGCAAAACCAAAAGCTGGGAGGTATGTCTATAACTACAACGCCGGTGACTTTGAAGGACTGCGACGTGCATTGAACGCAATCAATCTGACGTCTCTCGTTGAACATGCCATAGATATCAACATCGCCTGGCAACAATGGAAAGGTGCGTTTTTAACAGCCGTTTCACATTATATACCGATGAAAAGATCAAAGGACGCAATCCAGCTCCATGGGTTAATGGTACTATTCTTAACGCTATAAGAAAGAAAGACTCAGCTCGGCAAAAACTTAAGGCTTCTCCAAACAATTTTCGACTACAGCAGCAATTCAAAACCTTGCGATCTGAAGTCAAGCATATGTTGTGGAAAAGTAGGGAAAAGTTTTTCAACAATTTAGGAACTGACATTAAACAAAATCCAAAGCGTTTCTGGTCGGTTTTGAAAAGAAGCTCAAAGACAAGAAACATCCCTGACATTATTTCATCCGCAAACAACGTCAACACACCTGGTGCAAATACAGCACAACGAACGGCGGCCGATAATCCAGATGGTATAGCAAACATGTTCAACCACTACTTTGCGTCAGTATTTTCAACAAAGAAAGCTAACGAGGAAGACGTCATTGAGTCTGACGAGCCAATCATGACTGATTTAACATTTAGTGAAGCCGAAGTTTCTTATGTGTTGAGATCACTTGATTCAAGCAAAGCAACAGGTCCTGATGATATTCCTGCAAGACTACTGAGGGAAACAGCAGATGTGATAACACCTTCCCTGTGCAAGCTGTTCAATATATCAGTTATTTCAGGAACAATACCAGATGAATGGAAATTGGCTAATATTGTGCCCGTGCACAAGAAAGGTGACAAAGAGTATGCTGAGAACTATCGCCCAATTTCCCTATTATGTATTACATCCAAAGTTATGGAACGCTGTGTCCTAAACAACATAAAAACTCGTTTGTATGATGCAGTTAACATGTGTCAACATGGGTTCATGGCCGGGAGATCTTGCATATCAAACCTCATCGACACTCTTGACTACGTTGGATCGTGTTTAGACAGTGGAAGACATATAGACATGATTTATATGGATATGTCAAAGGCATTCGACAAGGTCGATCATGATGTATTAATACGAAAGCTGCAGAAAGACTATGGTTTTGGAGGTAATCTCCTCAGATGGTTTCGTTGCTATCTAGAAAATCGTAAACAACGTGTTACAGTGTTAGGAGCAACGTCAGACCTACTTCCTGTCACGTCTGGTGTACCGCAAGGTTCAATACTTGGTCCAGCATTGTTCCTCCTCTACGTCAATGATCTGCCAAGCAATGTGAAGTCAAGTCGTGTTGCAATGTTTGCGGACGATACCAAAGTCTTCAAGGCAATACAATCGCCCAATGATGCAATAAAGTTACAGGAAGATATCACTAACTTGGGGATCTGGTCATCTGAATCTGGCTTACAATTCAACGAAGCAAAATGCAAGGCACAATCCATCACCCGTAAAACCAATCCAATCCCTACCACCTATTTTATGAATGACGCTTCACTAGCATCAATTAAGCTGCCTCGTCCCCAGGCGCTAATAAAAAAAATCTCATGCGAGTTACTATATGAAAGGTTTACATGAAGTAGTGCGTCACATTCTAGGCGCGCAAAGGGGAGTGGGATATGAGCGTTCTGGTTAGTGCCTGGCCGATCTTGTATAAATAGCTGTCGAACATACAAGTAAACAACAGATCTAAATATAAATCCCTTCATGTATATCACCACAAAGAAATAAAGCTATCCTTATCTGAATTATTCAAAATATTGACGATCGTTTGCATCGTGAAAATCAAACATACTGCATGTAAATAAGCTCGTAACTGAAATCCTGAGACGAATCTTGCAAATGCAATTCAAAATAAAGTTTCATCGCTCCCTTGTTTAAAAAACGTCTTGTAGCTGTATATTTTTAAAATAAATTGCTCGTTGTGATAAAAATTCATTGTCATTTTTCCATACCTTGTAAATTTATTATATAAACCGGCTTCTACAACCCCGTAGAACTCTTCAAGTGTTGACATCTCGGAATCATTCAAAGCGTTAAAAGATATCAAATATCATCTGACTGTAATCACATATTTAATTGAACAATTTGAAATGTAGTTTCCTCAAAAAAAATGGCGAAAAAAGCCCCCAAACTGTCGAAAAACCACGATTTGCAAGAAACAGACGAATTTTGCAAGAAACGGCACAAGATCTCCCAGGCGCTCCTCAATTTTGATGCCTCAAGCCCATAACCCCCAGCGCTTGTTCATCGCGATGCACTACTTCATGTAAATCTTTCATATAGTGACTCGCATGAAATTTTTAATTAGCGCCTGGGGACGAGGCAGTCAATTAAGCATGAACGTGATCTTGATGTCTGGATATCTTCCGATTTGACATTGAACAAGCATGTCAACGAACAGTGTGCACAAGCAAATAAAATGCTTAGCTACATCAGACGGAACACACGAACAATTAACAGCATTAAAACAAGAAGAACCATTTACCTGTCACTGGTACGATCACATCTTGGTTACGCGACGCAAGTCTGGACACCCCAATCTACCGAACTTCTGCTCAAACTAGAAAACCCTCAAAGACGTGCAACAAAATACATTCTTAATCTTCCATTTATTAGTTCAGTAAATTACAAATCCAGATTGCAAACTCTCCATCTACTGCCCATATGTTACTGGCATGAATACCTTGATATGATTCATTTCTTCAAAGTAACTCATGGCATTACCAGCTCGTCCTTTGCCTTGCACGCCAAGACAACAAGATATACAAGATCGTCCACTAACACGAAAGGTGTAAAGTACGAAGTCCCGCGGTGCAAAACAACAACCTACCAAAGATCATACTGGATAAGAACCATCAGAACATGGAACACATTGACGGTCATACTTGACTTGAGTATGGAAAACTTCAACGCATTCAAGTCTGTAATGCGAGAGTACTACCATACTGCATTAACGAACACATACGATTGTGATGATGTACGAACTTTTAAAACGATTTGCCCGAAATGCAATAGAGCAAGGACTTTAACAAACTCGATGAACTGTTGTTTTTAGTCTCTATGGTTTAATTGTTATTTGTGTTATTGATATTTGTCTCTTAACGTTTTGGGCCCGCAGTAATTGGTTTCAGGCTGTTGCGGATACCCAACCATCAACTCAGTTTATCTCATTGTGTTATGTATGTATATGTGTGTATGTGTGTGTACAGTAGTGATGGAAAAGCAATTAAATTAAAAAAAAAATAACAAAATGTCAACATAATCGCGCGGACTCTCTGAACGGATGAGGAATTTCAATGCGTATACAACTCCATGTGGACAAGTTCCAGAAACCCACCCACCAGAACATCCCCACAGTTTATTGAAGGCTTTCTTGAATTTCTCTTCGTCATTCTGAACTGCGTTTTTAATGTTCATTATTATGTCCAGCTTACTACCCTTTCCGGCCAACCCGAGTTTCTTGGCGAGGGACTGCGTGTCTTTAAGCGTGGACTGGTAAAGTAACTCGAGCAGTCGTTCTTCAGTTATCTCCCGACAATCTTCTTTGATTTTTCCATCTTCTATCTTGACTTTCCTATGCTCAGTGTTGTAAAGATCTTTACCTCTTCTTGTCATGCTGCCAATGAAGGGTGCCCAGTTGAGCAAGTTTGGATGTACGACGAATTCCCGCACGCTGGCACCAGGGAACCCGCGAACAATCATTGATAATTCAACATTCGCCCAGAAGTTTTCACAATCTACAACATCGTTTTCATCACTATTTTGCTTGTAGTTTTCTGGGAGGCGCAACGACTCAGCAGGGCACTGAAATGAAACTTTGCGGTTTAGATCCATGGTAATGATGCTAGGATGATGACCACAAATAGAACAGTTTAATCTGTATTCATGACAACTTAAGGCATCAAAATGAAGAAAAGCGTTAAGGATCGTTCGACCATTTAGCTTCCTTTTTAGACTTCGTTCCAAAAGTTCAGTCGCACTACCAATGGGGATGTGACATTGAAGACAGTCTCTTAAATAGATACACACGTCCAATCCAATGAGAAATGTATCATTATAATTATGCACACCTTCGGTGTATTCTTGATAGCGGAAACACATGCCACAAGATTCACATTTCGAGAAATAAGTTTCTACGTTTGTTATAATAGAATCCATTGTTACCACAGTGGCCTTTGTGGTAATTCGTATAGGCTTGCTTAGACGAATATTACAAAACGGACATTCCTTTTCCACGGGTGTGTATCTCCGAGGAATGGCTTTTGACTTATCAAGATTAGCCGACATGCAATGGGGATTTTCTTATGATCTTTTAGGAATTTGCACATGTTTGCAACAGTATCTTCGTCAGCGGGAGGATAAAAAAGTTCACTTTGCGCACAAATTTGGTCTACATCCGACGGTTGTTCTTGCTTTGTAACTCCTAACTCATCATCATCGTCTTCAACAACACCACGGAACTGCTCCAATTTGTCGATACCGCGCAAATACCACAAACAGATAGCCTTATGTGTGCAACCACGTTTACGACGACAACATCCACAATCCAGATATCCATTCTTTAGATCGCAGGTTACGATAACCCTTCCCAATTTAGAATAGTAGTGAACGGCACCATCGTATACAGAAAAGTGGATATATCTTTCACCATCTTCAAAACTTACAATTAACACTGCATTATTTGACGATGCCGCTTCGGATAGTGAAATGCATTGGTTAATTCGTTCTTGTTTTAAAATTTTGAATGTTCCTTCCTGCGAAAGGTCGTTAAGGTCACTTTCCCGAAGATGAACCTCATCCTTATATGTTGTATTCACACCTACTTCCCTAATGTGCTGACACTCGACTGCATTCATTCCACTTCTCCACGCAACCTCCATATAAACTCTGCAACTATTGTTTTCACAAAATGGAGTTTGTTTACCGTTCACATCACTTAGAGGCCGAACACATTTCTGAACGTGAACTGGATAAGCTACGCCTCCATGAGAACTCTTGCGAACCATATATAACCCCTTCGTCTCAGGGGCGGCGGAACGGATTTCAGTTTGGGGGGGGCTAAATTTTTTTTCCGTGACCTCCCCCTCCCCCCTCGCCAAAAAAAATTCGGTCAGTGTACCATTTTAGGGGTAGAAAAATTTTTCCGGACATATACAAGAAAAGGGATGAAAAAAATTTTTCCGGACCTATAACAAAAAATTTTTCCGGAAATACTCGATTTTTAAACAAAATATCCCAAATTTTCCCCATTATACCTAAATTTTCCAAAAATAACCTACATTTTTCCTTAATTATCAAAATTTTTCCAGAGAAAACAAAATTTTCTGGGGGGGCTTAGCCCCCCCACTTTTACTTCTGGGGGGGGGCTTTAGCCCCCCTAGCCCCCCCTGTTCCGCCGCCACTGCTTCGTCTCATCAACACAAACATTAGTTGGAACTATTTCTTTGTGAATGTCCCTTTGATGCCTCAGTAGACTTCGGACATCCATGACCTTTTTGCATATTGGACACTCTTTCCTTTCTGATTTTTGCCTCTTGGGTTTTGGCTCGTTGACTGGCTCTGTATCAAACGTGGTATCTTCCTCTTCCAAAAGCTTTGGGCTTATGGGTGTCATTTCCACGTCACTAATTTCTGGTTTCAAATGACTTTCAAGGTTTTTGGCAAATCTGTTGCGATTTATTACTCTCTTTTGACATTGGCACTTTTGACACTTTTGGTGAAAATATGCAAACTTCGAAAGGCTATATTTTCTGTATTTTACAACATATTCGTAACCAAATTTAGCAATTTTACTGATTTTAATAAGTTCTTTACGGTAATTTCCTTTTTTTTTTGCCTAAATCAAAAATTAGTCTAACATGCAAGTTGTCTATTCCGCTCGACTATTTAAATCAAAGAAAGCGCATGCTCAGTGTGTAGCCTGCGTGCAGAGGTTGCCCGTGCCCGATCTAACCCTCTTTAAAATAGTATGTATTCACCGCTCAGGTGACGTGTCACAGTGGGAAGCTTTAAGGTAATTCCGCAGTTTTGCATTGCGCACTTTTACTGCGCACATCCTAGAACTTATAATTTCATCCATTATATATACGTAAACACCGCGGAAAAACGTCTGCGCATACACCAAATTATGAAAATATGGCGGGGAATTTGAATATCAATTTCTAAAACAAAAACATGCTTATTAATTGGTCAAAAATTAGTAAAACAAACGAGAAAATATAGCAAATGGGTAGACTAGACATTAATTGAAAGCGTCCTGGCATTTAAAGTATGGAATGAAATATAATTCATGTAAAAAATTGTTGATTTTAATGGACACGACTTCGAAAATTTTTGCAAAATTATTCAAAACAAAAATTCAAACTAAAAAGTTAAGAAAACTCTCGAAAAGTTAAGCTTCTTAACCCACTCAAATTGTAGAATAAATCCTAAAGTTTAATTATTGTGAACACGAAAATTTTTTATATTTGGCGACACAGTTTTTTTTAAAGAAATGTATCTCAAACGAAAATTCGGAAATTGTCGTTGCTTAGTTGATAAACAAAATGTTTCAGACGATAAATTTGTCAACAATCACCTTTAGTTCATGTTCTTGTACAATACAATTTCTTGAACCTTCTGGCTGTATTTATTCCTAGTTTTTAGAATGACATATTTATTTTTGCGCTCGAAATATGGCTGTAAACACGCACAATGAAGTCACTCCTTTTTACCGCCATTTTGAGCCTTCGGAAACGTTCGGAACAGCTTCTCGTCAAGTTCGCAATACTATTACAGGTAAGGTTGACGCATGCGCGGACGTTTTTCCACGGTGTTATATACGTACCGTTTAAAATAAATAATTTTATGACAATTTTGTGTTACTTCAAAACATCTTTGGTTACATTCGTGCAAAGAATTACGTTAAAATCAATGTTTTCAAAAAAGGCATACAAAAGTGTAGCTAGGGTTCCCTGTGTCTGTAGTATATTTATTTACTTGTATTTCACGTCTTAATGCCACAATTCCCTAAAAAGATCGGTGACCCCCGTTTTTAACTGATAATTTATTTCTTTAATGTATTTTACATTTCATATCCGAAATTAAAGGAAAAATAATTTCTGGATCTTGAAAAAAAAATCCTTTATCACTGCCAAAGAAAGATATGTAGAGAAATGTGAAAAAGACATTTGTGGATCAGAATTGTACACGTTAGTAGTTTCATTTTGCTCAAAACAAAACATTTTTTAAAAAATAATTACAAGATAGGTTTACTAAAGCAAAATCCGCGCCAAAAACGTCAATAAATATCGGGCTGTTTGATTTTGCTGTTACTCGCAACGAGCGTCAAGATGGCGGCATATTGGGGTAAAGGTGGTATATTGTGATCGTCACATCTTCTTAACGAGTTCGGTGACCTCACCCCGACTTTTTTGTGTGATTTTACTTTAAGTATATCATAAACTTCACGCCTGGGAAGTTTCAGCACATTCTCATTTCGGGAACAATTACTGCGGAATTACCTTAAGCTATTTTGGCGCAACTGTCATGTTTTGATGTGCCTCCGTGCACGTTTCAATATTTCCAAGCCGATGATAATATGTTGTAGTCACAAAAGGTATGAATATAAACAAGTTTGGTCGCTCTTACAGTATCGTGAGCTTGGAAATACTGAAACGTGCACGAAAGCACATCAAAACATAAAAAATAACTGAAGTAGGCTTTGCATTGTAACACGTCACATGAGCAGTGAAACATTTCCGTTTCCAACGGTAAACGCCCCGTTTCAAACGTAAAGAAACGCGCGAAAATGTTTGCGGTTTGTGCTTGGATGCAAATTAATGTAATGAAGTGTCTTTTTCGGTAGACATGGATGGGGAAAATTTTTTGTGACTGTTTTTTTAATTGTCATAGTCCGGCAAATGTTTTTGAACCCATTTCTTCAATGAATATGTTTCAGACAATTTTTTTCGCCACCCCCCCCCCTGCAAGGGGGTATTAAAAATTGGATAGGGGGATGAACTTAGGAGATTCCGTTACGCCACTGATTGTGCTTGGTTCATGTAATATAATGTCCGAAAGCAATGGAGATTATCGCCATCTTGGATTAACGTGGATATGCATGTTACGTCACAAGTGGGATCAATATGATACAAATCCCCAACCTATAGATAACTACGTTTGAATTTAAACTTGAAATAAATTCTATGGACCAAGTTTAGATTTTGATTTTAGAAACTAGAAATTTTAAAAAGTTAATTTCACATGTGACGTCATCAAAACTGTAGTTAATGAGGTTAGAAATACGGTAATCCAAAATACTGGACGAGCCGTTGCTTTCAGTCAAAATATTTCATGAACAAAGTAAGATATGACAAATCTGATATAACTTTAAAAGCTCTTTCCAATAAGACAAATTAATTTTATTGCTCATATCATTTAGGTAATAAAAGTTGATAACACCATGAAAAACCGGTTTCTTAGAAGACAAAATAAAAGTATGACTTGACACGTGATCATAAACTGGGTTGTCACGGCAATATGACGTACGCGTTCGACCCAGTCACTCAGTATTGTATTCCCAGAATTTAGGAAAAGTTGCGACGTTTCGTGCATTTAAATTAAAACGTTAAATGGTTATAAACATTCAAAGTTTGAATAATTTTGTGTTTTTAATTTAAATCAAGGATCACACAAGAGGCTTTTGATAATAATTATATTTTGGCTAAAATAAAAGTATCATCAAAAACCTCTTGTGTGATCCTTGATTTAAAACACAAAAATATTTAATATGAACAGAGGTGAAACGTTCAGAAAAGCAATTCAAAGTTTGATCGGGCACTTTCCGCCCCCCCCCCCAGTCTTGATAGGGTTAAAATGCAAAATACCCTCAAGCTTTTTACTCTAGAGTTTTTAAACCTTAACAATGAAAAACCATAAAATATTTTATAATTAAAACTCTCGACTTTTTATATATGACCCTCCACTTTTTACCCTCGACATGCAGTGGACAAAAAACCTAAACTAGATAAGTTTTGGAGGGCGCGCGTAGGACGTAATGTGGGAGGGGGGGGGGGTGAATAGGGGTATACAAATCCGCCGATACACCCAAATTTGAAGCAAAATAGCGTTTGTCTAAATTGTCTAAATTTTAATCCGCTAAAAGCTCTACTACGAAGTCACAATCCCGGATCAGAACTAAATTGTAAGCTAAACCCACAATCCGAGCCAAAATATTATATAAATCCGCAATCCGCTGTATTAATAAGATTCGCAAATCCGTGTAAAATTTCGGCAGGTCCGAAATCCGAACATTTTTTTCTGTGAAATCCGAAGATCCGAAAACCTATCCCCCCCCTAATGTGCATCAAATTGTCTGGTACTTTGAAAGTTAATAAAAACCTTCGAAATTTGCACCCTATGGTGGGTTCGATTCCCGCTGTGGACGTTATGATATCCATGTGAAAAGAGTTAGTCAACGCTCTGCCAAAAGTCGTGGGTTTTCTTCGAGTAATCTGGTTTCCTCCCACAGGGAATGTTTATACAGGGTTGGTTGGGATTAGCCCCTAAGCCGGGATATTAGCCCTAAACTAACCCTTCCGTCTTGTGCTCCGTGTTTAGACATGGGTCATAAGGTGGCTGCCATGAGAGGCGAACCTAGAAAGCCTTCCACTCGATCACCGCGCGTACACCCTACTTACACCCCTCCCCCCCCGCCATAATTATAAAATTACCCATAGTATCGATATTATGCGGAATTTTTAGTTTATTGGATTTTAAAATTGTGTATAGCCATTCACATATATACATAATTTATACAAATACTGAAAAAGGCCTTTGCAACCGAATGGTATTATTGCAATTGGCCCACGGAATTTCGGAATCGTAGTATATGACTTCCAATATTATTATTTCATAATGTTAATAACTTGAAAATTGAAATAATGGTTTTTCATGAAATATAAATAAGAAACCAAAGAGTCAAGTATAAAAGTTAATGGCGCCTGCAATCAATTATTGTAACGAACAATTATAAAAAATGATCACGCAGCAGTCCAGATGTAGTTGATTATATAGTGAAATATTAACGAATTGTTAATTACTAGAACATAAACAACAAAAATGAAACTAATTACAATATTAAATTATTTAAATTAAACTACTGAATTTAAATTATGTATAAATGGCATGTAAATTGCTAATATTCTTTACTTACATTATTATTTGTTCTGCTTATCCTGTTAAATTGATGATAAATTCTCCTTTCACAACTCAAAACGAACAAAACAAAATGAAAGTGAATACTAATTCTTTAGACACTTAATTCAGGTCAATTTATACTACAGGTTCCCGTGATATGTGTTGGCGTGACGTATACATGATTAGTCGCACTTATATCTATAATACGACACGCAGACGTCAGAGGAAGGGAGTTTCTTCCACCCTTCCTAATTTGCATTAACAGCGCATCCCAAGTAATTTATACGTAACAATCGAGTGGCGGACGTCTTATGTATATATTTTGATGTCTTCTGCCTTTTCAATGTCTAATGAACGTGTTTTTTTTATAGAAATAAGCGTGTTACCAACACGTTCTGAAAGCCTATACTATACTGATAAAGTTTTGTTGCTACATTTTTTGCATTTTTTTCCTGATAACAAGTGATCTGATCAGTGCAATTCTGAATAAAATTTAAGAAAAGAATATGCTGACGTATGTGTGCCGTCAGATGTGAAAACGTGACCGTCATTCTAGTTTATAAACTCTTCTTGATGAGTAAAAGCTGCTTTCCAATTAAACGTTTTTTCATACGAATGTACACGCACGGAAAAGTGTAAATCTTTCTAAATGTTATAGAAGCAATATAATTACCTCAACAAACACACTAAATCATTTACAAAACTAATGCCGACGTTACTTTTCCGTGCCTCTACGCATGCATGATATCGGCCACCACGGTATCCACTAAAGCTAAAAAGATGCTTCCATGTAGCTATATTTAATTTATTCGAGATTAGATCAGGGGAGTTGTGCATGGAGCGAGACTTTATTTAATGCCCTTGGAAATATACGACTATATACTATATAATGCACTGGCAAATTTGTTTGAATACGCATCATCACGCATGCGGAGTCATATTTGCCTATATGGCAAATACGCGATGAGAACAGATTACTGATGATACTGAGCCTTTTCAAAGCGTGACGTGCATGAATTGCGTGGGTAAAATTGTGAACACCCACATACCTGTGAATCCGTCGTAAAGAAAAAAATTGCCAGTCTTATAAAGTCAAAATAAAACAAGGTCATTAGATCAAGTCTTACTTTGTGGCCTGTCGCAAAACTTTAAATGAGAATAATAATCTAAAACGTATAATTAATAAAGCGAATCTGCGCGAAACTTATGAAATAGTATCCCCAAAAAATTATTCATGTAATTTATTGCCAAGCAATTTTTACATAAATAAAACACGTACAACAAAAGCGTGTAAAAAGATCATCGAGAACTCTAACCATGTAACCAGACACAACACTTGTGGCTGTTTCAATGTCACCAAGGTCAATGTCGATTACGTAATGAAGCCCGTATATGTAACATGTCCGTATATGTAACATGCCCGTATATGTAACGTAACGTGTAACCAGACACAACACTTGTGGCTGTTTCAATGTCACCAAGGTCAATGTCGACTACGTAATGAAGCCCGTATATGTAACATGCCCGTATATGTAACATGCCCGTATATGTAACGTAACGTTACCACATCATATGGCACAGGGGCCCAGGCTCGATTTGCCCGCGCCCGCCTGTGCCTTCCTTATAACGAGGGAAGGACGGAGACATTGAGACCAAAATAGCCCAGACTTGGCATATGTCACACGAAACTATCCTCGATTTTTCGCTTTTAATGCATTTCCTTCACGATTAATCGATATCCCCTGCAAGAATGATACCGTATAACTCTCAAAACAACGATGCTTTAATCAAAGAGCTTAAATTCGCTCTGAAATCCGTGAGGGAATAACAAAATTCGGCCAAAATATATCCGCGTGCCCGGTTTGCTGTGCAAAAAGCGGAAGTCGTTGAACAACTCAAAAACACTCAACCCTGATTGGACAACGAATTTCAACAAACATTTCAAATTTTTTTAACAAACACAATGTGAAATACAATTTATTATACATATTAACGTACTACAGTTTTATATACTTGCAGTAATATTTACACTTTATAACGTTTGTGAATAGTTTTGATTGTATGATTGAAATTATAACAGTACTGTTAAAAAAATTTGAAATGTTTGTTAAATTCGTTGTCCAATCAGGGTTGAGTGTTTTTGAGTTGTTGAGTGGTTATAGCTTTAGACGTTGGGTTGCTTGTTGTTGGTAATGGCTTTATTCCCCAAAATCAAACTTTTCACTTCTGGGGGAGCTGACTTTCTTACGAATCCCGATGTACGATTTCCATATTTATCAACAGAATAACATCCTCCGAGTGGAGGACATTGCAGAGGTATGAAATAACCTTCTTTATCACAACTTGGACCGACTAGGTCTTGAGGGCGTCTGTCACCACACATTGCCTTTATTTCTTTTGCCCTCTTCCAACATGGAGGTTCTAAGAAATCAGAAATAAAAATTATGCACACTGGAGGCACAGAGCAAAGTGTCCGGCCGTACCAGAGTTTGAAATACACATGCAGGGCCGCAGAGAGGGGGGGGGGGCAAATTTCAGGGGTCCCCAAGGTGCTGGGGGCCCCTGAAAATTTTTTTGTTGGGCCACAGTCTTTTTTGTGTGTTAAATATTTCCGCGCAAAGGACAAGATATCTGTTTTTTGGGCTAAGTACCGAAATTTGGCGTAAAAAATGAGATAAAGTCCCTGGAAAGCAATTGCAACGTGCTCGTCCGGAAAAATGTTTTACCTAAAAAGTTGTCGGGGGGGGAGGTTGTTTTCCGAAACTGAAAATTTTTCCGGAAAATTTTTTTAGATAGGGGCCCATAAAAAAAAATTTGCCCCAGGTCCCCGCCAACCTCTCGGCGGCCCTGTACACATGCATAGTATAGGACATGATTAAACGAATTGATTTTTGTCTCGGATGTTAAGTTATCACAAATGTGTGGGTAAATATCTGAAATTTGGGCAAATCACCTTAGCATGGGCTAGTTTAGGTAGGTATGTGATTGATGAATTTATATATCGTGTGGCGTTTAATCGACATTCCTAAAATCTTGTACGCTAAAGTCTGGCGCGGCGAAAGTCTCAATCTGCCCGAAGGTGAAGATTTCAAAGATTAATCACTCATTATAATAAGAAGGTTGAACGAAAAGGGTTGATCAAGAAGAATATATATATATATATGCAGTTTCGCTATAAAATGTTTACCTTGCTTGTTTGATATAGCCGACGCGGTGTGTAGCACCGAGTTGGCTATCCGAGTCATATACGACAAGAGTGAGTATAGAATAACTGTTTTATTATAGATTGATTAAATTTGTTTACAGATATATAACAACAGTATTTACAGACTCTTCGGTGTGGCAATATTTTGTGAATTAGTTTGGCAATCCACACATTTTGACCTATATTATACCTGAGAAACGAAACACTGAAAGCGCGTATGCATGGTGATATAAACGAATAATCAGTCAAGAAGAACTACAAGCAGACAAATTGATGGAAATATTATTAAAAAACGCATTAATCATTTATGAGGAAAAGGCAAAGGAAATCACAATCATGCCGGTGGTTTTATATGTGATAAAAAATCATGTTAATTTACATAAACTTGAACTTTGATTTTCTCGGCTTATATTAGACAGCCTTGGTTTTTAAAATTACTTCGTCAATGAACTCATAAAATGCTTCATTTTTCAAGCCATTTAAAACACTCGCAATCCGTGCTTTATCAGATATAAGACACTCGGCTGTCGCCTCGTGTATATCTCATAAATCACTCCTGCTCGTGTGGCAAAGTATAAAGGCACATAGCAGATATAAAATTTCAACAGTAGTCACTTGTGAAAAATACTGTTCACTATACTAGTAGAACTAAAATAATTCATGAAGAAAACACAAATTGTTAAAGAATACAAATATTCTCATCAAGACGTTTCACAAAGTCATTTACAACATTTGCGTCCGTGTTGCATCAGATATACAAACTGAGCGAATTATGTTAAACAGATTTTAATGCTAAACGATTCGCATTCGGCTTAGTACTCCGACACAAAACGCCCGCTCTTGTTGTAAACAGGGCCGCCGAGAGGGGGGGGGGCAAGGGGGGGCAAATTGCCCCGAGGTGCTGAGGACCCCTGAAAAATTTTTGTTGGGCCCCAGTCTTTTTTGTGTGTTAAATATTTGGCGCAAAGGACAAGATATCTGTTTTATTTGGCTAAGTACCGAAATAAGGCATAGAAAAATGAGATAAAGTCTCTGGAAAGTATCTGCAACGTACTCGTCCGGAAATTTTTTACTCCGGAAAATTTTTTTACCCCTAAAATGGTACACTGACCGAAATTTTTTTGGCGACGGGGGGGGGGGTAGAGGATGTCGTTGTCCGGAAAAAATTTTTACCGGAAAATTTTTTTTGAAAGGGGGCCCCCAAAAAAATTTTTGCCCCGGGTCCCCGCCAACCTCTCTGCGGCCCTGGTTGTAAATAGTATATAAGCTTTTCACTAGTCCATAGACTATCTGCATTCTGTTAGTATGCTTGAAGTCTGAAATTTAGCCCTATATACACAACAAGCTGTAAGTATCTGCATTTTTTATATTCAGCCGGTTTCTATTGTGCATTGTTATATTAATTAAACTGTGCACAAGCTAAATCAAAATTATCTCACCTTTAATAAGTGAAAAGCCGTTCCTTCAGCCCCACGAAGAATTGTTACTGTGTAAAGTATACTGTATACCACAGCACAAATCAACCAGATTGAACGGAACTCCATTGTAGAATTTTTCCACATAGCCTTTTAACTACGCACACTGCATTCGAGTTGTAAAACTCGACTGCTCATATATAGCGTCAATATTTTGGCCTTTAACCTGTACTGAATTTGATTCAAGTACGTCATGAACAGGAAGGAAATAATTATATATAAGGGGGAGTGCAATTTATTGAGAAAATCATCAGTATCAAGTAGGGTAAACACGTCCAAGATCCCTTTTTCATGGCGTGCGTTTAGTTAAGATAACTCAAAATGACCAAACCCTCACCAACCCAACTACCGTCCGCCGGAGTTGGCAGTCACATAATCTCGTTAGCTGTTCCCAATGCTTTTCCAACCATCATCTTTTCTTTAAGATAATTAAAACGTAGTTGGAACACTTGAAACGTTTATTTTCATAATTTGGAGCTTAAAATGTGTAATTTTATTCTCATACTATTCAAAACCTTATTTAATCCGTAAAAGTTGGTTTCAATGGGGGCGTCGGGACTGTACATTGTTACATGACAATGCTTATCATGTAATTTTGCATATATTAAATATTATTATACTATACTTATTCATATTAAATAGCTTACATGCATGAGTATAAGCAAATAGTTTTAAAGATTAAGATGTCCCACAACTAACGTGGCGGACATGACTCGGTTTGGCATTGGCCGATTTGTGGTTACTGAAACCACAAGCGGCCCAATCTCAGAATGAATGATCACATGTTGCGGGTTTTTAACGGTTTTTATAAACAGATTTATAGTAAACCAAAACTATCCTAAAAACATTCTCAAATTAGTCAAATAAATACATTTTAACAAAAAAATATAGTTGACATGATAGTATAATACCTTTGCATCCTTTTAATTACTCCATGAGCTCATTTAGAGCGGTTGATGTAACATTTTCTGTGGCCTACATTGTGTGTGCTCATTATATATAATATAACAGTAAAAAGCTAATCACTTACCGCCTTACGTGGGGTGGGACAGCATCAAGCGACAAATTATCGTCGGACTTGATATGCTGTCCCACCCCGGGTAAGGCGGTATTGTCAGTATGTATTGATTACGTCACGTCCACGATCGTGCCCGAGCAGCCCTAAGTATTTTGAAAATATCCGAAATTGAGGAGATTTTGGTTCCGTTCGTCGCTAAATTTGCCAAAGCTACGATCAAACCATATTATTTAGAAAGAGAAATCTTTGTGAAAAGATGTAATCGAATTTGTTTTGCCGTACGACAAATTTGAGCGGAGATATTTGACTTTGAAGGCGATGCGGTCGTGCCGCCAGTGATTAGCCTTTTACTGTTATATTATATATAGATGAGCACACACGATGTAGGCCACAGAAAATGTTACATCAACCGCTCTAAATAAGCTCATGGAGTAATTAAAAGAATGCAAAGGTATTTTACTATCATGTCAACTATATTTTATTGTTAAAATGTATTTATTTGACTAATTTGAGAATGTTTTTAGAATAGTTTTGGTTGACTATAAATTTGTTTATAAAAACCGTTAAAAACCCGCAACTGCATCTGATCATTCATTCTGAAATTGGGCCGCTTGTGCTGAGGCTTGTTTCAACGAACTGTATTGCGTATGGGAAATGAGTCGTAGTTTTTTCCACTAGAAGAGCGTATATAAAAGCCTGAGCACAACTTGACAATTCATGCATTATTCATAAGGCTTTCGCCTGTATAACTTCGCCGTGAAGACATAGAAACTGTAAGTTAAAGAAAGAATTAAAAGGATTATACAAAAACGAATATATATTAAAGATAAAGAATTGTCAGGAATTGACGAGTTGTGCTCAATCGTGAAAAGAGATAAGTTTGAACAGTATTAAGAATTATATTATATATATTAAGGAAAGTTATAGAGACGCTAATTATTGAGTAATATATAAGACTACAAGTAAGAAAATAAATATATCATCGAAAGTAATTGGTTTCACAATCTTTGTTGCGAGCAAATAGAACCAAAAGCGCGGCCAAATAAATTAGTAAGGACCGGCTCGTAACAACATATATACTAGTAAAAACATTGATAATTATACAAAACAGATAACTACAATAACAAATAAGTAATTATTAATTAGATAAATACATGTCGCAATGTGACGCACTTACTGAGAACTGGATGGTTTATTGGTATATTGATGAAAACCAGTTATGCTCAGCCGGGAGTTTTAGACATACGGGTATCTTCGGCGTTTTATTTGGGTATATATGGTACCGGGACAGTTTAATTACGGGTACTTGGGTCCAGCATTAGCCTGCCGGAAGTACATTTCATAACTTAGCCCCACTGATCTGATAGTGCTTAGCCCCCTTCTATTCACTGGCGGTTTTTGGAGGAATTATCTTTTCGGAATTGGAAGTGACAGAAACAACCCCCCCCCCCGTGCAATGCTGTAGACAACGCCAATTTACAGTTTTAATTAACCATGACACAAGCTCAACATTGAGCAACTTCGTTCCCAGGAAGAGCCTAGGAACGAGGTTGAACATTGAGTTGGGGAAGCGGGGGTTAATATGGACACCTGAAAACTGGAATATTTCAGTGTTCGAGATATTGGCTGAAAAATTGGCTTTTATGTACTATTTAAAAAACGAGCAGGAGTGTTTTATTAGGTTTAAAGCCACGAGCGCGCAGCGCGAGTGGCTTTAGACCTAATAAAACACGACCTGTGAGTTTTTTAAATGACTTCAAGAACTGGCATTTGCATAATAAGTCAAATCTTTGTATAAAAATCTTTATATAAAAATCTTTATATAAAAATCTTTATATAGTTTGCATAACAATGGTCTTTTGTTAAAGTGTTCTTTAGCTGGTATAAAGACGTATGCACGTGACTAATTTCTTACTCAAGATTGGATAATTGCGTCATGAATTATTAATGAGTTTTTAAATGTCATATTTAAAATTAGTTTTGATAATCTAATTAACAAACGCCGTTTTGATTGGTTGATATTTTCCTGCATCCAAATTATTGTCAACTTTGCATGTCAAGCAACACGGAACCTAATCCAATCCCGTTCCTAACCCTAGCCTCTTAACCAAGCATATTTCGTGACTGCGTGACATGAAAATGTAACCCCCACTTTTCATTGACTTCAGTAGCAGGCTCTATTTCAACTCCTACATGTACTTCCTTATCTATATTTGTAAGTAGCATCTTCCATATTCTGTTGTATGCTTAGTAATATTATGTCCTTACAAAGAGTGCATGACTTGTGTTTCATTCTTGATAATTACCGCTAGTCAACTACTCAAATTTAAAAAAAGCTAAGGCCATGTGTGGCTATGTCTTAATTGTCTTAATTGTAAAAATCCCCAAGCTTAAGAATCACTTATACAAAGCATGTGCATCAAATGTAATGAGCCCAAGATGTAGTTATCACTGTTATTTAGTTATTGAATCTTAAATGTAAGAAGAATTCTTCAAAAATACAAGAAGAACTTAGGGAAGGTAGTTGCATTCCTATCATTTATTGTTTTACCCAGACCAATGTCATTCACTCTCTAATTTTATTTTTAAATTGCAGTTCTATACTTTGCATATTCTTGCATATTCTTATGTTTAATTTAGCTGGCTAATTAATAACATTGGAAACATAATATAGCTTGTATGTATTTCTAAAAGCTTAAGATAGGTCAATAAAGTATTATTATTACTATATATATATATATATATATATATATATATATATATATATATATATATATATATATATATATATATATATATATATATATATATATATATATATATATATATATATATATCAATCACGTAAGTTTTCTCATTACTTTGCACAAAAAACACACTGTCGTCACTCTGGAATTATAATGCGCTAAGGGACCGGTCATTATTTATCGAAGGGGGGGAGGGGAATTTTTTCTTTTCTAAATTTTTAAAATTGAAAGCCCCCCCTAAAAGAGCAGAAATTTAATGATGACCCCCCCTGCATATTTGAATATTTTTCTTTGACCCCCCCCATTTCTCTTTTACTCGTCAAATGGGGATACCCAGGCGTTATAGTGTTAATTATTAAATAAGAATATGGAACTGGCAAGATATTAACGTCGACCAAAAATATATATTAGCGGAAAATTATAATTAAAAGAGGAGTATTTTTATATATAACACTAAAATCAGGTTTCCATTTGGTCTGGGCGATTGTAACCATGTTTAAGGCTGCAACTAGACTTGATGGTACGAAGTATTGCCATAGCAGCTGCGCGGCAACAATGAGAGCAACTATCAGTAATATTAGCAGCAAAAGCAGTGGCGTAACGCTCATTGGTTGGGGTTAGTTCAAAAACTAAAGGCCCCCGACAGTTAGAGCCCCACATCAGCGACGGGCTATCGCCCAGAAAATTAGAAAACGTAAAAATGCAGGTGAAGAATCAATGGGAAAATGAAAAATTAACAATGCTAAATAATAAAGCCTTCATCGACAACGGTAGCTGATTTTTTTGTGGGGAAAAGGTATCGAAGCGCAAAACTTGCTGCAGCTAGGCAAAGCATACAATGGCAGAATGAATACCCAGACCGAAGCACTGATCACAAGGCATAAAACAACCCCCTTTGATCGATATGACGTCACAGACTCCCCTCAGCGGATGTGGCCTGCATAAATGTATTTAACCACATCAAGAGGTGATGTAATAATACATTGTCATTGCCAATTTAACTAGTCTGCAAACCGTAAATCTGATTTGCATACAGCACACACAAGACAAAATGAATCCAGACTATTTCACATCAGTGACCATGATTTAGTTGCAACATTTACAACCAAATGGATACAAGGTTATTCTTATTAAGCAAATTCCTTCAAATTTTTTTTGCAACCCCCCCCCCCGTCAATTTCTTGAAAAAATTTAATAGCCCCCCTTCTTGCCATTTATTTCTACATATGGTCCCCCCTTATTTTTTCCCTCCCCCCCTTCCATAAATATTGACCGGTCCCTAACTGCTCATAAACAAAGACAAGTGCATGAACGAACAAGAAACATAATATCGAATTTTACAGAAAAAGTTGTGGACAGATAATGAAGTCCGGGCATTTTTTAAGAATTCGTCCGTGGGGAGGGGAGGGGAGGGTGGGATCTACAAAAAAGAACCATCTATACTGAGCGTGGAGAGATAATAGATGGTTGTTGGTAACAAAATGTGGCACATGCAGTAACATACATATGTAATAGTAAATTATATGATAAACATATGTAATGATAGGGGGTTCTGGGGATATTCTCCCACAGAAATTTTCAGTTGTATTTTTCTACCCCTAAGACTGCAATTCCTGCATTTTCTGAAACAGATTTTTGGGTATATATGCTGTAGATAGAATGAGCCTTCAGTTAAGTACTTGTTACTTGTTAGTTAGGTACTTTGCCAAAAAAAACCAAATATCTTGCCCTTTGCGCGGAAATATTTCACCAAAAAAAATGACTGGGGCCCAACCATTGGGGCTGGGGGTGGGGAGGCTTTGGCGCCCATCCAGTTAATTATATTGTTAAAAATGCATGGCTTCGCTTAAATTGGTGATTCAGTCAGCTGCATTCATAGGCTGCGTGTCAGCCTCTATGCGGGCTGTTGCAAAAAGCTACAATCTTGGACAAAACCCCTGAGACCACCCAGCTAATATTACAAAGTTATTGAACATTGACAAAACAAACGTTGTCTCCCCCTCCCCCCCCCCAGTTCAATGTTGTGAACAACGCTGAAACAACTTTTGGTAATAGACCATGATACAAGCTCAACATTGAGTTGGGGGACCGCGAGTTTAAGAACGGCAACATGATTCAACAGGGAGTTTATCATAAAAATACACGAATTTTCTATAGGGGGAAAATAGTCTCAACCAGTTATGTACAAGATTGTCTGAATGTGGGAATTTTACAAGCATACCAATTGTTTGAGAGTTATGGTTAGAAAGGCAGATAGGTTAGTGTTGCGATGGAAGAAAAATTATTAAATATATGTTACACTGCAAGTACTGTAGGTAACCGAAATTTTTATCCATATTAGCAATCATTCCAGGCGATGCAAAATCTATATTTATATTGTAAGTAAAGGGAAATTAATTAGGAGGGATGAAAGTGAATTATTTATTGGACTTTTGGTAAACTTGTTTTCTACCTTATTCCATATCATAATTGAAAGCTTCGTATAGTGAATGTAAAAACATACCCAACACTAAAAGTAACCGAATTGGTCAAACTTGATAACATGGTTTGCTCAGAAAACGGCTATTCACTCGAACGTGCGAACGTTCCCTGCTCCATTTGAACCAATTAGCTACTGCTATTGAACATAGCTACAGAGTTTAAAAGGAAATGGAATCATGGACATGCTAAGCGTTGTCCACACAGCTACTTTCGTATAGGCAATCGGCACTTTTTACAGGTTATTATACAGGGTGTCCCAAAAAACCCAAAAACTATTGAAATCAGCAATAACAATTTAATTGTTAGAATTTGAATGCCTTAGCGCTCTGTTGGTTCCCACGAGTGCATAAATGATTGACATAAGTAAATTTTATGCATGAAGAAACTGTTTAAGAAGCTGTTTTTAATTCCCAGGAGCAGAAAATCGCGCACTTTACCAGGAGATATTCGTAACTAAATTCTAATACATGCACCTTCTCAATATTTTACGCATCATTACGTCCAGCTGTTTGGTAGTGCATTCAAATTTAACAATAAGTGATTTCAATAGTTTTCGTTTTTTTGGGGACACCCTGTACAGTATGGCGACCCCCCACGAGGGACAAAGGGTCGCCTGTACAATGTTCAAATTGGCCATAGTAAAGAAATGCGAGTATATCTCCATGACTTTTGGAGCATAAACCATTTATAATAGTATATAAGAACATTTCAAACGATTAACGAAAAGATTTGATGTGATACCAACGGTAAACGGGGATAGCAGCAAGATTTTATAGTAAATGATAGGTCTATAGTCATTATTTTAAATTGGAGTCGCCGTTTACCGTTGTAATGGCCTGTTTACCGTTCTTTTATCAAACCACGATAAAGATTATACCTGGTTAACCGTCATATAAAAAAATTCGGGTTAAATTATAAGTTTTAAAAACAAGTTTGAGGCTCATAAACTATAGAACAAATTACGTCATCTTATAAAAAATACCTATATACAGCAACACTTGAACGTGATATTTACATAATTGAATTAAATCCCAATGCATGTGTCTCGACCTCTATGCCCTAGTAACATGATATTACTCGCTTCTGGCAGTAGAAAACTATATATTTTAGATGAAACAACAAGAAAAATTCATGCGTTTCATGCATATATATTATGGATGTGACAAGTTCAAATATAGCCATTATATTGCTTGCTTTTCATGCAAACAAATATACATTGCTCGAAAAACAAGTATTGACGTATATATCCATCTTTCAGACTACTGGAGTGGAAGAAAATGTAAAAAGATTGAGTTATCATGCACAATTAAATTCAGTGTGTTTCAGACTGTCTGAATGTGGGAATTTTGCAAGCATAGGCTGGCTAAGACCCTCTGACCCTGTTTGTATGTTTAATGAAGGTTTGGCCCTATGGTGCTGAGTTGGTGCATGCGATACAAAGGCAAACACAGTTATTTCAAAAGATTGGCATCATACTGTACTTTGGAAATTTTACAAATGTTGCTCTAAGCTTGGGAGAGCGTCATCAAGCTCGCACATGTTATCTTTTGAGTTCGCAGAATGCATGGTCAAACTCCAAATGAACCTCTAGCCAAGAAACCAAAGATTGGTAATTTAAAATTTGAAACTTGTTAATTTCCACTTGACTAACTGCACATTAGGCTAGATTGATGTTATAATGTAATACGTGAAACTCGAAGTAGAGACAAAGACACATTTAACGTTAAGTGAAAACAATATAGATCAGCTAGTATAAAATATGAAACCAATTTATCATGTTTTCCACTGATCGCCTCAACGATACTAAAATTTGTTAGTCTTATAAGATATGACCTTCCATTTTCACAAATAAATTCTGCCATTAAACATTAGAATCCTTGCAAAATTTGTAGTACCCCCGGGCCGGAGCAAATCATGCAATTTTGAATGTTAAAAAAAGCAAGCCTCGCTTAGGTTGGTGTGATAAAAATCTCCAGCCCCGATCGGAACTTTACTAAAAAAGTTGCTGCCCCGCTTCTATATATGCGCCCCGCTTCTTCTGTGTGCCTCGCTTCTATGCAGCTCAAAAAAAGTATGCACCCCGTCCCCTTTTGCTCCGGCTCCGTATATTTGCATGGCCCCTTATACAGTAGTGGGGGCCCCCCAGTAGTGAACAGATTCAACCTCTTTTCAATAGCATGTTTTTATTATTAAATTTTATCACGCTTCACTGCATTATAATACTATACATTGTATAATATTTGTACGCATGCATTACAAAAATCAGCAATATATGCATTTAACTTCACAACAAATATGTCTTATTTACTAACTAAATGATTGGAATATAATGGCTCATACAATTAAGAAAACAAAACAATAAAAGTACGTAGCTATCGTTAAACATGGGTTATTGAGTCTAATCATGCAGGTCCAGCTTTTTTCACATGTATCATTGATATTTCACATGATTCATGCATAGTAAACGACGAATATCTCAGCTTTGAAGCAGGTGTGGCCATGGTTATCGCCTTCAGTGTACCCGTACAGATCCTCTCCATACCATACTCTCATCTGGTATCCGGAATACACATATCTGGGGCCAACATCTGAAAAGGCAAGTTGGGGTGAATTCTCAAAGTAGCCAGGGATATGATACCATCCACCGGATTGAAATGGCTTCACCAACACAGGTGAAGGGTACATGACAACGTTCCTCACATCTGTAACGTACATGTTGGTACGGTGATGGGCAGTACATCCCCAATTTGTCCTTCCATTAGCATGACATCCAATTTTTCCACGTATATGGGTCAGTCTGAAAGCTGACACAAAACCAGACTTCCCACGGTATGTAAGCAGTGCGGGGTGATTTCCCCTAGCTGAAGTACAGCCATGGCCAAGGTTTACCCATCCTCCTAAAAATCAATGGTATCTTTAGGTAAGCAAGTAATCAACGAATTTTGGGAAAATTCGAACACCATATTTACTCGATTAAACGCCACGGCGTTTAATATTAAGTTCACTTTCACCATTTATCGCCTATATCGCTGAAAATTTCGCAATTAAGGGAATACAGTCGAACCCCTATAAGCGGACACCTTTCTTAAGCGGACATCTAGCTCTTTTAAGCGGGCACACATCTCAGGTCCCATTTGTTTCCTTTAATAAAATACTATTATCATAACCCCTATTATGCGGACACCCCTCTTTAACGGACGCGGACTACGTGAGCCTCGAAAGCAAACTTGGACACTTAGGCGAGGTCCCGAAGGTGTCCGCTTGATAGGGGTTGGACTGTAATGCGAATTTCAAGGCCAGTGGAAATGGAATCTAGTCACCCCCTATATATACAAACAGGTTAATTTGGATTGAAATTTGAAGAGAAATTAGCAAGATTTTGACTTCCTTTCCCAATCAGATTGAATTAAGTGCGCAGTTTGCCCATTTTATAATTTATTTATAACGTTGTGACTTAACTAATTTGCTGGTGTAGGTATGCCCTCTTGTACATAAAATTTAAGGTTTCATATATATATATATTTACCTTCACATGCTGCTATGCAACAAAGCGCCAGCAAAAGTTTCGCCAACATTTTCTCTGACTGCTTGCGTTGATATTTTCTGCTTTAGTTTTTTCGCCCTCTTCGTGCAAGTGACTAGCAATGGTATCTGGCAAACGTACTCAGTTTGTTTTATAGACGTCTGTTAGTGATGTCATTACCTAAAGTGATTTGTCAGTATGTATGTAATTTTATCAAAACAGGGGAAATAAGGATTATTTATAATCCTTATTTCCCCTGTTATCTTGCTCATGCATTCATTTCCCCTAGCTATTTTCAAATGATGTTCCGGAAACGTATCTCAATGTCCGCTGTACGCAAATAACCGTGGCTGGAAAAGAAATAAATAAATAAAAGAAATAAATAAAAGAAAGAAATAAAGAAAGAAAGAAAGAAAGAAACAGGCTTGTTGGTACTTGATATTCGCTCGTGAATTCTGCAGTGTGTAGAATATTTATCGACAGTACATCTGGAACTGAGAGGATGTTTTTTTAATGATCTAACCATTCTGGGCTAGGCTTTTTTAAATGTTCTATTTTAGACCAAAGGAAAACTCATCTTATACTGTACCAGTCAAGACCATGGACATAATCGTTGTGACCTCTTAAAGTTAATGTGAATTGACAAAACCAATTCCTAAAACCACTTCCCCACATGACTTTATAACGAATCTATCATAATGAGTATGCGATTTTGTGTAGACTGGCAAGTTACGTCCGAGCCGAGTAACGAGCATAGATATCTTATATACACTAGATAGTGCATCTAATTATTCTGCAATTCAAAAATTGAAGCCGTGATTGCAGTCTCAGGTCGTTCCCATGAAATGAGAAGATTCGTATGTTTTCTATTTCTTAAACAGGGAACTTAAACATTAAGTTAACCCTATTCCAAATACGTTTTTAAAGTATTCAAACGATGAAAGTTATTGTTGTTTTTAAGCGTTTATTAGCGAGTGGGAACGACGAACATGGCCGCCATCTATTCAAATGGGGGTAACCGCTTGAATATTCTTGGCTTCAATTTTACTAAAAGAGATGCGCTATCTAGTGTATATAAGATATCTATGGTAACGAGAGTCAGGGAGAGGCGCGAGGGTGACAAAAATGTGTGTCCTTTGAGTATTAAGTATTGTGTGATGATTAATTCTGGCAAAGACGAAATGACAATACAACTGTAAGATGGTGATAAGCAGTTTTCGTTCTTTATGTCTAAATGTTCATGAAAACAACGAAAAAAATCGAAAATCAGGCCTTATTTAAACATGTAAAATTTGACGCGGCTTGCAAAACAAGCCAGTGGGTGCAAAACATCCCAGTTACTGTCAAGTGGGCAGACTTTTATCGGCACGAGATCGGAAAAGCAGTCGGTAAAACATATGTAATGTATAGTTATCGCTTGATATAACTTCTGCATGGCTGGGATATGATATGGGATATACTGGTATCTAATTTCCATATATTTTGATATTAACTAATAATCTACATTAGGCAAAGTGCATGGGTAAAATCAGTTTGGGCATTACACCAACTATATAGGTTAAGGGCTATTTAAATTAATAACATTTACCTATATAGTACTATCTAAGCTAAAATGTGTATGACTGATTAATTAAACGTTAACAGACACTTATGAAGACTTGATCCAAAGGTTCCTCCGAGTTCGAAATAACCGCATCTTGTGATAGATTTCGTCATCTCTGAACTCTGAATTTAAACTAGGATGACACCACGTGTCTGCAAGTTATATAGCGTGAGGTCGAGGAACCAAATGCTTTTCCAACAGGTTCAAATCCAATACGTTATGAGATATTTTATATATCTTATTCTCAACTTCGCATTTTTTTCTGGTTTCTAATGCGGTGGGTCCCATGCCCGTGAGATGCTTTAAACAAATCACTAGTAACCCGTTTAACCATATATAGACAACGTGTTAATTTGGGTAACTTTGAAAACTGTAGTATAGTAATTAGCGAATTTACTGTGTGTATCAACTAGTCTAATATAAGAATTTGTTGAAGAAAATCTACGTACGTCGCTGTGAAGAAAACCTGAACTACTTTAAACTATAACGCATTAGAGAGCTTTACCAGCAATTTGTATATTATTATTATATAGATGTCTAGTTGAAAAACCTGCTTGTATTTAAACGCATGGATTTTCTCATACTCATGTGTGAATAGAAGATGATTCTTCATCTTCTATTCACATATTTTGTGGCATGAAGTACCGAAATGATGTTGCAATGGAATGCAAATCTCACCATACAACTTTGCCGTCGACATGACGTCATTATATGATTGAGTATTAGTTGAATGATAGACAAGAATAAATATATAATTAATATTCGCTGCGTTATGTGAGCAACACCTGCAATTAAAATAGAAAATACTTTGCCCTTCATTTGGGATTGTTTCAAATGTTCACAACGAACTTAGATATATTGAACTGAGCCCAATTACACTCAAGATATACTTTAACATATGGCTGACTTTTAATTATGATTCTTGGCAAGATTAAAATTAATAGAATAGTATTATGACGTGTATCTATAACAACTGCATTAGTCCATAAGTTATTCCTGACCTTCACAGTTCACAATGACTTTCAATTCATACGTTTTTCTAGTTGCTTTTTCAATCTCTTATTTCGATTAACTCTGAAACGTCCCTTAATTTTAAACAGAACGGAGCTTGGTGGTTAGAAATGAGCATATAATCTATTTAGAAGGTAAATACGATCTTATCGCTGCGCATAGATAGATCATGCATGAATGAAGAAATTTCGTGTTTATCGCAAGCGTTCGCAATAGAATGGATTTAAAACATTCATGCAGTTATGATGAAAATATATAAACATAATTGAATCTATGAAAAGCTTGGATTCCGTGATGGGGGAAATGAAAGCCTGACACAAAACCCTAGGCATAAGATTCTCTTAAAATAACAGCCAATTAGGTTTATTTCCCGTGATAGTACTCGAGTAGCCGATATTCAGGCTTATGATTAAATAGTGTCCTTTGAAGTCAATGAAGTAATATCAAAACAATAGTCAACTTTGTGACAGGAATAAGTAGTTGTGCATTAAGTGGACAAAATTGCTCTGTTATATCCTGCAGAAGTCACATCGCCGATATTGTGATGTTACGTTATCGATGTGTCAGGGCAGATTGCCAGATTACAATCGCGGCCAGTTTTGGCCATTTCCCCTCCCTACATGGACTATTCACACTATGCCTAATTCTTAATAACTTTTACAGAAAACAAAATCTTCATGAGGGGAGACAATAACTTATGTCAGTGTTAAAGAAGACTGCATGCATAATTAAATCATACGGCACATTCAAGATTTTAATATCGTATTCAGCCGCGTTTATACTGCTTGGCGCGCATTTGCTGCGTTATATTAATTTATATACCTATGTTATATACACAGATTTATTACTAATAAATCAACACTATATGATAATATATAAGAACTCACAAAGTGCAGTCACCTTTTTATAAATAAACTTTTTTAAAAGCATGTCATTGTCATTGCAGACAGAGGCAAAAAGCACAGCCACATAGGCCTACCAGATTTATTAAGCAATCGTGAGATTATATACATGGAAAGAAATATGGAAATTATGTTAAAAGCACCCCGTATAATGACGAAAGCACCGCATATAATGCTCGAACCACTGCGTACAATGGCGAATGCACTGCGTATAATGGTGAAAGCACCACGTATAATGCTCGAAGCACTGCGTATAATAGCGAAACCACCGCGTATAACGCTCAAACCACTGCGTATCGACAAAATGCTGTTTGATCACTTACGTCAGCTATGGCTTTCCATAAAAGAAAACCAAAGATGAAAGATGATCACATTGCTTGTTTGCCTTATGCCTGTTTATTAGGCAAGAATAGCCTGCCGGCCCGGAAGCAGTGCATTGTGGTAGGCCAAAATACGCCGAAACGATCGAGATTTCATCTGCCTTATATATATATACATATACATAAAGATTAGGATTGCTGCCTCGCTCGCTCGCTTCACGCTCACTCGCTACGGCAGCAATAAAGATGTTGGTAATGTTAGTGGTGCAACACCAGATGAGCTTGCAAATAAAATTGTCGACACCATAAAACAAGCATTTGAACCTGAGACTCCAGACTCTCCAGAATTTAATCT
Organism: Paramuricea clavata; assembly: GCA_902702795.2. Lineage (NCBI taxonomy): Eukaryota > Metazoa > Cnidaria > Anthozoa > Malacalcyonacea > Plexauridae > Paramuricea > Paramuricea clavata. The sequence continues at coordinate 35,790 of CACRXK020001649.1, forward strand.
GAAGTCATCATGGCAAGGTACTGCATATGATGGACAGTATCAAGCGAACGAATTTGGTGATACATTGCATGAAGTCCTAAATGTAGATATTGATCCTGAATTCATCTCACTGGATCAATCTTGCCATTTTAGACATACAAGATGATAAGTTAGGATCATCTTCAACGTTTTTGAAAAGGCTAATTAACCGCTCCAAGAACATTCACACAATGTTCGGTAGAGGAAAGATGCTGAGTAGCGCAATTGCCCACGAAAAGCATGTCTGACTTAAGATGACCCAAGGCAATTGTACTACCCGATTTTGGTCATCACAGTACCAACAGTTACAAAATATCATCAGTAGTTTTGCAGTGTATGCTGTGGCTTTTCGTCAGTTTGGTTACTGCGAGATGAAGGAGTACTCATCAGATCTTGGGTGATGATTTTGTGATTGACTTGTGCTCAGTCACAGATGCTATGGAATTGCTTATCAACCTGATGGTTAAAGTTCAAGGACATAACAGACCATGCTGGAAGATTTGCATATGGTGGCCTAGACTATAAAGCTCTATCTCCAAGAAATTGAAAAAGCCAACATTACATGCCCACCGGAATGCTTGAAAAACCTTTCCAAGAATATTGAAGACATTCTGATTGAAAAACAGTTCAAGGGTCAAAAATTGGTTAATGGTTGGGAAAAGGTTGACCAAGACGAAGAACACTTTTAGCGGACAGCATCAAAGAGGAAAGCCTGTTATTAATGAAGTTCAACCAGAGCAATTTGGAAATGACGATTTCAAGAAGTTTGTGGCACACATCGGCAAACTCAAACATGTCCAATCCGCCATAGCAGATGGTCGTCTTGAAAGGGAACCAGGCTTAAGTCATGTCATCTATCGCAAAATGAAGCAAGCTTTTTGAAGTACTTGTTATGGGAGAAAAAGGATGTTATGCTGAAATGGTTTCTTTTTTTTTGATGATGAAGAAGAAATCTTTGACATGTTTAGCTGCTGAAGTTACATCTAATGCTTCTGCTCTTCAGTCATTTGCATTGTCTGTCCCTGAGGCAAAATCACCCACGCTTGATGTGCAATTTAAAATTACTTTTTGTGACGATGGTGGTCAAGACAACAAGAATTTGTCCTGGAGAGCCAAAATAGATTGGAGCCTGGCAAACATTCTCGAATGTGAAGAAGTATTTATTTATCCCTTTTTTTTAAATCTATTTGCATATTAAATTATAATTTTGTAGGGTTTCTGGCCACCAGAAATAACAGCATAGGGTTAAAAATGCCTGGCGGCCAGATAAGTGAAATTGTTAAAGAATAAATAAATAATTACATATAGTCACATACAAAAACCCACTTAGTTGTACAATAGTGCATTTTGTAAAACAATTTTATCAATTTCAAGAGCAAGATATACACATGGAAGATCAATAGTGTTCTAAAAAGCTTTGTTTCATTTTAGATTTGAATAATACAATTGAGCAGGGCTTTAGATTCTCATCAACAGAATTCCAGACTGTAGGACCTTGAAATCTAATATAAAAAATGCCATAATTTGTTCTTGCTTTTGGTAGATAATAAGACTGTTTTGAAGCAAGCCTTGTATTATACTTATGTATTTTATTAACACTAATAAAGAAATCACGGTAGCCAATCGTTATGAAATTTATACGTAAATATTGAAATATGTAGTTTGACAAGATCAAAAAACTTTATAATGTTCAAATACTTGAATAATGGAGTTGAACGTTGATCGAAACTTGAAAATGTGATAATACGTACTGCTTTTTTTGCAGTATGTATAATGGGGTTAAGTGACATGGTATAAGTATTTCCTCAAACTATTATCCCATAAATTAAAAATGGATATATTAAAGAATAATAAAAAATTTTTAAAGTGTCTTCAGAAACATAATGCCTTATTAACTTTGATAAAAGGCCAATACTTCTTTTAACCTTCTTGCTAATGCATTCAACATGACTCTTCCAACTCAAATTAGAGTCAATAAATATACCCAAATACTTGATGGAAGAATCATGTTCAAGAGTGCAATTATTAATAGTTAATGAGATATTGTGGATTTCTATTTTCTTTTGTTGTGAGTGGAATATAACATACTTAGATTTTTCTACATTAAGAGATAGCTTGTTAGCACATAGCCAAGTATGATTTTTTTTAGTTCTAAATTAACATTAGCAAATAGTATTGAAATATTCTTATTTTCGCAAAACAAATTAGCATCATCTGCAAATAAGTGAAATTCAAAAAAATTGGAGCAAAGATGAAAGTCATTTATATTGATTATTGTTCAATAAGGTCATGCACAATCCTGAACATTGCCTATATGAGTTGTTACCGGAAGAAAGTTGACAACCTTTAAGAAAACGCGATCATCAATTTATGTTACCAAAAGTTTACACAGAACGTTTTAAACAATCATTTTTGAACAAGTGTCTTTTTAATGACTTTTAGTTTTAAAATTTTGTTATATACGATATATAATATTAACTATAATGCATGTAAATAATTTAATTTAGAAATAATACTAAATTTGTAAATAATCTAATTAACATTTCTCATATGCACTGAACGTTTTAATAATTACTATATATATATTTATATATATCTTATATGCACTGTAAAGATGCACGTTTGTTGCAACTTCAATTTTTAATAAAGACGTATAATAATAATAATAATAATAATAATAATAATAATAATAATATACAATAAGAACAATATAGGGCCAAGAACAGATCCCTGTGGAACTCCACATGAAATATTATGATCTGATGTAACAGTATTCACAGTGACAACTGATACCTTCGCGGCTAATTTGAATAACAAAGGTGTTAGTTTTTATTACTCACCCTGTATACACTTATAGTCTTATACAGTATAAAAAGGTCACATGCGACGGGGATAAATACAATAGTTGATTTTACAACTTGCATTTGAAAAGTAGATGTGTAATTTTCAACTTGCGCCGATTGCCAATGGTGTTGAGTATATTAAAGGTCTGTAAAAGTATGGAAAACAAATATTGAACTGATTTGAAGCATTATAATTTAGCATATTGATTCTGTGATTCAGTCCCGAGACATTATTCGTTCAATTTATACAAATTATCCGATTCAAATTTAAGTTGTAAAATCTGAAATCAACTTATTGTTATATGCAATAATCTTTCATATATTAAATATCAGTACCTCGATATATACCGCATTTTATATATGTGTCCCAGGGCAAGCGAAAACACAGATAGAGTCATAGGATATTTACTTGTACTAATTATCTCCAAGTGCACTAAATTTCCGGAGTGTCAGTTTAATTTACAGTCGTTAAAAATACAGAAATAGACCAATAGACACACATGCATTGAAATAATGTGCTTATAGCTATAACTTACATTTATTGTCAACAAATATAACAATTCTAGGTTTGATTTCTTCTTTTCATCACTATTTTCACTTGAATTTGAGTCACCGTACGTTTCTTCATCACAGCTCGCTTTGCTCCCATGCAAATGTTCACTTTCTGAAGTTTCTGACTCCCCTTTGTATGAATTTGTACGAAGACATTGTTGAAATAGTAGTGAAATACAATAAAAACATTCGGCGTGTTGAGTGAATGACGTCACATCCTCTTCAAAACGCCTTCTCGCTTAATTGTGCGCGTTTAATGGCAGCCGTAAAATTGGCAAATAAGAATCGTAAAAAGGAAGGTGAACGAATTTTGCCTTGAAATTTGGTAAGAATATCAAGCATGTTATATTTCTGGATTATGAAAAAAAATTTTAATGATAGTGCCACTTTAAGAAATTTATCAGAATTCTGATGTGAATCCACCTTAAGTAGATCCACATTAAAATCCCCCATAATGACACAAATTTAATTTTGTCGGTTTATCTTTTCAATTCCAGAATTCAAGTATTCAATAAAAGTATCCAAGTCACCTCTTGGGTGCCTATATACTACTCTGCATATTATACTTGCTTTTCCCTTATTTTGTATTTCTATCCAAAGAGCTTCAAATTCATCTTTTGAAGTTGTCAAATCAGGTATTACCTAATAGGATAAGCTATTTTTGACATAAAAACCAACACCACCACAGACATTCCAACTACTGGAGGTAAAATTTAGGGAGACTGTTCAGTGAATTGAAATCTAGTCCTTCTGGGAAAAAAATAATAGAAATTAAGTCTTCTGAAATGGCGTTTCCTGCATTTTGGGACTATGTTGTTATAAATGATCCTATAAATTGCCATAAAGTAACTTCAAAAAAGGTCCGAGACAGACTATTATGTTGCTAAAAACAGTATATTTATAATTTTTTTATGATATTTCCTGAATATTCTGAAAAATCGGGAGAATTTAATATAAATCGGGAGACCGGGAGATTGCATGAATTTTCGGGAGACTCTCGGTAAAATCGGGAGAGTTGGAATGTCTGCCACCAGCCATTGAGTGACTAGGTTGTGAAACAACCCACTATATCAATATTTGATACCTGAGGCTGATCTATTTTGACTTTTGTTTCAGTAAGACCAATAAGTGAAAATAAATAATACAGTTCAGATATCATATTAAGCAGCTAGGTTATCAAAATTTGTAGACAAGCTTCTAAATTGCAATGCAATTTCATATGTTTAGGCATCACAATCATAAAAAGTCCACGTTTAAGGCTATGTGGTAGTCCATGTGGGTTTGTAGTTGGCAGGCTAAAGTTGGCAGAATGCAGAACTCGACGCACAGTATGTAATTTCAGTTAATCATTACTTAAGACATTTAAGTTACTGCTAAATCAATATGCCCCTAACAAGCTACCTCTCCCTAAAATCCCACCTAACAACCCCTTCTACCCCTAGAAGAAAGTCCTCCTTACCCACAATAACATCATGATAAGTATATATTCGGCACGACAATTGTTATTTTTTTGGAAAAGGTGTCCACTTTCCCTTACATAATTTTTTTTCTTCTTTTGCAATGTTTCCAATACAATGTACCGCTTCTCGCTAATTGTTTTTCCTTTTCTACTTATTTTCCTAATTTTGCAAAGATGTTTCATTTATAGCCTGCAAAGGTTTCTAGCAGGTCTCTAGTCCAAATAGTTAATTTGTAATATTTTATTAATAATTGCAATGTACATGGGAAAATAAAATTTTAAAAAAATGCAATGCTGAAAAACATAGATATTAAAACACTCACTAATATGACTAATATCATAATCACTATGGAAGTCATTAGTGCTATAATATTTGAAATCACTAGCCGAAGGTATCTCAACATCAATATCTAAGTTAGAAAGGTGCTGTAAATTTCTAATAGGGGCAGCATCACTTAGATATGGATATGAGTTAGTGAGTTCAGCACACCTGTCGTCAACAACTGAGGTGACATTTAAGCATATTCAAGGCACGTCATATTATATAGATGATATATAAAAAGTAGACTTATCCATTTGTAAGTGAAATCTTTGGAAGATCCTCCTTGCATTTAATTTTGATAACATCACTATTTACATCCTTTCTCAAGTAAATGATTAATTCCGTTAAAGGTCCAAATAAATTTGTAATTCTTGTTTCTCTTCACATCTAAATAGCTTCTGAACAGAGCTTTATTTCATTCCATGAGACTTTCACCAAGATATATATAGTAGCCAATATCATTAGTTGTCTTGGATCGTAGCTTACCCGTTGCTCTGTAAAATTTTTCTTTTACTTCTCTCCTAACAAATTTTACTACAATCAGAGGTTCCTTTCTTTTACCTTTGTATTCTTTTAGCTAAGGTAATCGGTGGCATAATGATATGTCTTCTCGCTTAACATCAACACCAATCAGCTTACCAACATTACTAACAACAGCATTTACATTTTCACTTTGACCTGGTCCAGGGAGCAGGGATTCCGCAAATCTCAATACACTCCCTTGTCCATATTGTTCAAGGTCATTATGAGCTTGATCAAGGGTGGTAACTGAACGCTCAAGTTGTTGAATAGACATTTTCAAGATCTTATTCTCTTCCATAATAGACTTATTTTCCTTCTCAGAGGATTTGAGTTTTAAGTACAGTTCATCCCTTACGAAAATTTCCTATATGAATTCCTATAGGAATTGAAAATGGTCAAAAAAATTCCTATAGGAATTCCTATAGGCATTGAAAATTCCTGTTGGAATTCCTATAGGAATTGAAAATGGTGAGAAAAAAATCCTATAGGAAAAAATATTCCTATAGGAATTCCTATAAGATCAGAAAATTCCTGTAGGAATTCATATAAGAATATAAGATTTCAAAATGGTGAAAAAAATTCCTATAGGAAATAAAAATTCCTATAGGAATTCTTACAGGAATTTTAATTTCTTATACAATTGCACTATTCCTATATCGCATTTTATTCATAGACATTTATATTTTATTTATAATAAAGCAAATTATAAAGGAAATACCTCCAATCTTCTTTTGTGAAATTCGACCATGTGGTTCGGTAAAATTTGAATTTGCCGCGACAATATAAATGGAATTAGAACGCTGATATAAATATATTTATAGCATTTACACTTCAACAAAAGTTTTATATTTGAATTAGACTTATCCATGTTTATTGTTCAATATATTTGTATATGCCAAGTGCCAACTGTATATGCCAGATTAATTGTCAGCCATTAATGCATGCCTATTGAAAATTTAACTACTTGCTCAAATCAGCAGCAGCATTTATTCATATGTTTTGTTTAAATTAAACAATTTTCATTGTGAGAGGTCTTGTACCAGTCAGTGTATTAAAATTTGTTAGCCTTTTAGTGTAATGCCAGGAAAATTAACCATGTTTTTCTATTAAACATAACTATGTGATGGTATTCAAATTAACCAGACTCTCTACTTAGAGGCCCTGTTAGGGGGGGTACTAATGTCGCCAGTCTGAATTTCAAAACTTGTTATGTCGCGATTTGAGGACTTGGGTATGTCCCTGTCATTATTTCACGTCATTTAACCATGTATGCTATTTCTTAATAGGGTCCATTAACCAAAAATTCGATTGCATCAACCAGGACTGTTGACTATTTCACGATTGTGTATCAAAAACAATATATTACGAGGCGAGACATGTAGTGCTAGGAGAAATAATTCACTCTACGCTTACTAACGCCTGAAAACTTGTCAAAGAAAGATATTTATCACCATATATACTTGGTGTGTAAGTTACGTCATCGTCACCATGTTGGAAGATTTTTACAAAGGATTTTCCTCGTTTACAATTCAAATGTCATCCAACATGGTGGAAATCGCTTTGTCTTTTGAATCCCTTGAGATTCTGAGATTGGTTGCACACCGCGAATAACGCAGCAACAGTGCATGCTGGGTATCACGGCGAAAATACAAACCAAAAAAGAAAGCATAAAATGTAATTCACTTACAACTACAGACGATAAGAATGCATTCTTTATTTTTTATTGCAAGATAAAACAAGTTTAGTCCCTTTTACAAATCCAACCGATTAGGCGGTACCACTGTCCTGCCAGATGATGTCCTTATTGGTGTGGACTCCACATATACACCTATATCTTCATTTTCTGACTCAGGAAACTCTTTATAGACTGTATCACTTTGGCTTTCCTGAACTTCAGGTAAAAGATCTTCGACATTACGAAGGTTATTTAGCAGCTCCTCGTAATAATTCTCAGACAGTTTTACTGAGCCTGGTTGTTGATCAAAATCATTTGCATCAACTATTCGTAATATATTGTCGCGATGAACATTCACGTCTCCATAATACTTGAACTCCAAACAATCTTCAAATGTAGGCACAAATAAGTTGATGTTAAAACAGGGACTGTGCTTGTCATCAGGGACATCAGCTGTAACAACACCAAGAAAAAATTGACACTTTACAGATACTCCACGAATGTGATCATTCACAATTACAACCGTGTCCATTTGAAATAAAATGCCACAAGTACTTTCACAAGGAGGACTTCGTTGATTACCCTCATCTTCAGGTCTCACATGGTGTGGGAGGATCAGCAGTATAAGCAAATAAAGGCAACGTCCCAACGTTATCCTTCGTAGTTTGATTTCGCACTGTCCGTTGACGTACAGGTTTTCCAAAGCTGTCTCACCAATCTCTCATCAACTTCTCATCTTCTTTTGACATTTTTACTGACGAAGGGAAAGCAATTGTAGGCAATTCCCTAAAAGTGCATTCCTTCGTAGTATGAGGATGCTGAGGTATAGTATTTGAATCCAGTGTGCGTAATCTGTTTCAGTGACTCTTGAATGGTAGGGCTGAAAAGGTGAGCAAATTCGATCACAGTAGGCATGTCATTTCTAGAACGCATTTGGCTGAAGAAGTTCTCTACGACAAGGGTAAGGGTTGATGCTAGCTTCATGTGATTGTGGAAAGCTGGATTGATTTCGTTAATAAAATTTCCAAGAGATGACAGAGACCTTTTTCAAAATGTTCGTTCTACGTCGACTCTTCCATGACACGGTTCCTTGTGGGCCGTGTGTGGCAACTTTCTTGCCAATGACATTTTGCACTTCGTTGATCCATTGATTGCATGTTGAAATGATACCATTCAGGGACGCCAGAGCCTCGTCAAGAGTATGTTCTTCCGCCTTCATCCCCTTCAAGTGGACTCCAAATATCTTGTAGAGTACATCGAACATCTCGAGAAATTTGCATAATGAGTTGGTGGGAGTGATCATTCTTATAGCTCCAACAGCTGTGTCATTAACGTAAATAGTTTTTCCTTCAGTGCACAAGGCTGTTTGCTGAGAGAAGGAGGCACAATGGCTTGAGCCATCATTTGAGCTATCTTTTCCAGATCCAGCAAGTATTTTAATTGCTGAATGCAAACAATCGGATGGTGTTTGCAATAGTTCTCGGACAACACGGGAACCTCTGTCAGCAAATATAATTTTACCATCACTTGTATAATCGAGGCCATGCACAATTTGGCAGTTGGGTGTACCATTTTTCACAATCATAACAGCTTGTGAAGTTGCCAGGTTGAACTTGGTAATACCACCGTCATTTCCCGAATCACCGATATACACGTTACCATCAAAGGCCAATCCAAAAGGCTGTGAATTCACTGGCAATCTGAGAAGTAAGTTAACTCTTCCTTGCAGACATGCGCCATTGTTAGCAATGTCCACTTGATAAATACCGTGAGAATTACTGTCAGTCACTATGAGCATATCTTTAGCGACAGCAAGGGGGCTCATGAGGTCACGATCTAGAGGCAGCTTGTTAAGGTCCGAAAGACAATAGTTGACTTTTTTCTCTCGTTGTTGATCCATTTGGTTAAAGCTTCTACCAAATCTTTCTTCTTGGAAGCTTCACGGACCTGGACATCTATTTCCTCAAGTTTCACACGAATATCTTGAACTTTCATTTTCTTGGGCTCCAGGAACACTGATAGAACAACAGCTTTATAAGCAATCCTTCCGTAACCTGTGTCAGCCACATACACAACTCCACCAGAATAAGTTACACCATTAGGATTCTTTAGTGACTTTGACACTTCTGAGACATCAATGGGATAGTGAAGGCGTGCCAGAAACAGACGGCACACCTTTTGTTGTCGGTGATAAAAAGATTACCATGATCAGCGACACAGACGCCTGTAGGATTCTCCAGAACTCCCTTGGAATTTCCCTTGTATAGGCGAAACATCTCAGGAACTATAGTCTGAACAATCCCTGGAATTTTGTCGAGGATAGCTCTTACGGATGGCTTAGCTATGACTAGCAAATCTTTGACCGACATTCTATCACAATTACGGATAGCACTGAGTGTTGTGGTATTGGTGCATCTCACGTTTGATGGTTTCATTTGCATCATTGTAAAGCACACAAAGATTTGACAGATTGAACCTTTCACCACGAAAATATAAAAACCAGTTAGCAAAGGCTGATTTAAAACATTTTCCAAGATGAACTGCTTCTGGAACAGGATTTAGGTACTTCAAATCACTGCCAACTGCACTATCTTGTGAAAGGCTGATGATCTTTTCCATGGCTTGCTTGTTGCTTTCCTCTCAATCTGCTGTCCACACTAGAACAAGCAGCTTCACACATTTGGACCCGGATTCCAGACATCGGTCACAGGCACGCAATACACTGTCTATGAATTTGTGTCCCTTCTCATAACAAGTTGGACAGACTGATTGACACTCCAAGCATTCTAAAACGAAAAGAGTGAACAAAACTGTTTTCAAACCAAGCTAATGACTCTCCTATAAATGTACGACGGCGATTTTTAAATACTACCGGTATATATGAAGCAATAATATACTATGTACCTGAGCAATGGCTTGTGCATGATTCTCCTAAAGTTGCAATGACGTTCATTTCTGTTGTTATGTCTTGCATTAAACATCGAAGATAGATCTGCAGCTGCTTAACCCGTTTGTTTATTGTATCCACTTTATCATCTCCAGAGACACGTTTTCCGCTATATTCTAACGCAACAGGAAGGGATAATCGATTATCGAGTGAGGTGACATTTTCACAATTGACTTCAGTAACAAACTCTGTCTTAAGGCCCTCTGGTTTGGGGGACGGATTCATTTTGACATAGTCCAGATCGACTGGAAAAAGAAGTCCTACAAGGTTCTTCACGCGTGTATCAAACTGTAGACCCGGTTTGATAGCAATTCCATCGGTAGCAAAACTAACTGGAATGGTACGAAGACTTGGCAAAAGTCTACTAAAGGAACCACATTACTTTCTTCCAACTGCACAATTAGCAGAAAGGTTATTAAAAGACTTTTGATTATACCACTCTTTGTCGCATATCCTGCCTTTTCTTTGTTCCTAGTAGATTTTGAAGGAACAAAAGGAAGGTTCCAATCATTCCAATGGAAAGTATACTTTCCACCTTTTTGCTGTCCCTTGAAACCCGGACCACACAATAAATTCATAACCCTGTCCTTGCCATGGAATGCGAGAGTTTCAGTGAATAATGTAACGTCCTTGCTGTGGCTAAATTGCGTTTGAGGGTCGCCCGACTTTTGTGCAAACTCTAAAGCATTTGCAAGCATCTTATAGAAAATATGATCTCGCGGAAGGTTTCCACTTTGAATTTCTCTTTGCAGGGCAACAACAACTGGATCCAGATCTTCTAATGCTCTGTAAATTCATAGGAATTATGTATATCATCTATAATTATTAGAGCAAAAATTTGGAAATCTTAAAAATCAATGGTTTTAAACGAAACAGAGAATATACGATCACTGTCATCACTCACATAAATCCAATGTTGATAGTATCATTTTCATCAGTACTATCCTTGTCAATTGTTTGGTCTGATAAATCCTCGTCGGCAGAACAAAAATCTTCGCTCTCCATATTTTCTCTTAATAAATGAAACAGATAAAACAACAGGTAAACTGCTTATCCACTTTATTGCTCTTTAATTTCAGATTTATTTGACAAATATGTTTACAAAGCATACTACAAAGAGAAAAAACACAATTGTCTATCACAAGTTGCTTTAGAAACTGAAACAATCAATCAAACCATGGATAACGAAAGGGATAAGGGAAGCCTCACATATCGATTCTGTCCACGAGAAACGTCATATGTTTGTTTCTCTGGAGACTTGCTTAGAAACGTCACACATAGTTATCGATATTCTGTAATAATTATATGAACTTAAAAATTTCCAACGTTTCTCAAAACAACTTTAATTCGGTCAAGTAAAAAGTTGTATTACTGTGATTATTTTAACTCATATTACAATAACATGAGTAAAAAGTGGGAAGGAATAAGGGAAATACTAGGGCGCAATAGCAAAACTAAAAAGAATATCAATGCTGTTCGACAAGATTCAAATGCCCAATTAACATTTGATCCCACAAAGATATCAAACATAATAAACCATCATTTCGCTTCTTGTGGTCAACGATTAGCTGCAAAAATACCTCATTCTGAAAAACATTATTCAACATATCTTCCTGACCAAATCATGTACAATTCCACCAATGCTTCCCAACAACAAGGGTCTTTTGCTTTTATCCCAGTAACAGCTCGAGATATTGAACTTGAAATTATAACATTACCTGCCAAAAAGGCTGAAGCCTGTATTCGTGCCCTTATCGAATCTTAAAAAGTGCCCAACATGTTATTAGCAAGCCTTTAGCAGATATCTTTAATTGCTCCATTGAAACTGGAATATATCCCAGCAAACTTAAAATTGCAAAAATTATACCAATTTACAAATCTGATGACGAAACTGACCCAAATAATTATCGCCCAATATCTCTTCTATCCTCATTCAATAAAATTTTTGAAAAAAATTATGTATAAACGCTTACAAAGTTATCTAGCTAAGAAAAATTTTTTCTGTGATTCACAATATGGTTTTCGTAAACAACATTCAACCCAACATGCTATTCTTGATATTATTAACAAAATTCAAGATAATATGGATAGAAAAATGTACTCCTGTGGTATATTTATTGACCTAAAAAAGGCATTTGACACAGTTGATCATGATATTCTGTTGGGTAAGCTAGATTATTATGGTATTAGAGTAATCAATAACTGGTTTTCTTCTTATCTTAAAAATCGCACGCAAACTACTTTAGTTGGAAACTGTGTATCTAACAAAGAAACTACCTTGTGTAGAGTACCCCAAGGCTCAGTTCTTGGACTTCTACTCTTTTTGATCTACATCAATGATATTTGTGAGTCATCGGAGATTTTCAAATTCTTTCTTTTTGCTGATGATACTAACTTATTGTATGCTGATAAAGACCTAAAAATGCTTGAAACAGTTGTCAACGCTGAATTAACGCTTTCTCAGCCGGTAGTTTCGTATTACATTTCGATTCAATTTTTCTAATATAAATATCTCGGCGAGTATTTACCCCCCTTTTAAATAAATGCCACCATTGAAATCCTCACAATATAACCTTTCGAACGGGGGGTCAAGTGCCGTCAAAACATTACACAAACCGAAACAATCATATATTTATACTCACCGCTTCGCCAAACATTCAAACGAGAAAAAGTTGAATAGATTCTAAACTTTGGCGACATTTTCTGAAAGGATATATGTGTAAAATACTCTTTGTATTCAAGCGCTTTCGTGTAGAAAGTTTCGTATGAATACGGCGAGTAGAAATATTTATTTTGAATTTTTCAAGGTATCGGGTTTTACTCGCACGCGCTTGTATTACGTAATACTTGGCCAATAAGGAGCTCCCTTTAGCCGGGATGACGTCAAACTCACGCGTATAGGTGCACTTTGTAGAATCCATTTCTGGCATTTCCAGAGTCACGCGATACAAACTTCGCATTGTTTTGACGGTTTTTCGTCGTATTTCCGGTTGGGATTAACGCAAATTCGGGGCAGAAATGCAAAATTCGGCAAGAAAACTCACATTTTAAAGATAGAAGCTTGAAAATAACAGTATACATGTTATTTTTAACTGCTTCATTCATCAAGACTACCAGAATGAGCATACGTCTAAAGGGGCCGAAGTTATGTTCGGCGAAAGGTATGTCTATGTTTATAATTTGTTAGTAATATTGTGTAATTTGATCAAATACCAAGCTCGCTTGACTTTCAAAGCTCATAAATCGCTACAATTTAGCCACTGACTAAAACTATCGTTATAAATTAGTGTATATTTTTATACTGAATCGAATGGTGGTATTTTCATCTACATAGCATGCACTGAACCAAAGATGTTTCATTGACGATGAAAGGACTTCATGTAAGACTATTTTAATGTTTTAGTTAGTCGGAGTTTACTCGGACCTTAGTCGGAAGGGTTCGTAGGAAAAATGTGATGAGCTTGTAGAAATGTTTTGAACACGTTTTCGTATGGTTTTAAGAAGTTTATAAAGTTTTAAGTAAGGTTTATTATTGTTAAATGTTAAGATAAAAGGAAAAGGATACTTGCTTAGGACAGATGTAAGTAGAAAGCCTTAGTTAATTCATTTTTGTGATTTAGTACTAATTTAATATATGTAAACATACCGATTTAATTTCATTATTATTTAGTTTCAGATTGTTGTTATTTGTGAATAAATCTTACTACTGAAATCCCAAGCGTGTATTGTATTATTGGATTATTGTATGTTAGCTCCAAGTTATCGTCGGTCCATTATCTGAAAATCTTGGTGTCTATTTAACGTGCTGATCGTGGTTTGGAGCTATTAAAGTATTAAAATGGATAAAGATAAAGTCAAGAATATTCGACGGGCTGCAAAAGGCACATTAACGAGGGCATTTATCGCTTGTAAGAATCTTATTGATGCTCAGCGCCCTGTTGTCGAAGTCAAAGAAGCGTGTGATGTTGTTAAAAATGCGTATAATGGTCTGGAAGTTAAGCATGAAGAATTTACAATGGTGTTAGATGACACCCAATATGACGAAGCTGAGGAATGGATGCAAGCTTGTAACAGTGAGTACATGAAGTTTTCTATGATGTATAATGATTATTTGAATGCCAATGTTGCTGAAAAGGAAAATGATGATGTAGTAAATCAGGCTATAAATGAAGATGGAAATAATGCAAATGTGGACGGTGAGAATGATGAAAACAATAGTGTAAATGATGACCAGGAAAGTTTAGATATGCATGAGCCTGCTGAAGACGAACTAAGTAGTGTGACAAAGAATGTGAAATTGTCAAGCCCCTTTGCCATGAAACACGAGAAGCCAAAACTGCCCAAATTTGATGGAGATGTAAGACAGTACTTTATTTTCAAGTCAGATTTCCAGCATGCTGTAGAAGCCCACTGTTCTGAAAGGGACACCCTTACAATTCTTCGGTCGTGTCTTAATGCCCAACCAGCAAAGTTGATCGAAGGGATAAGTTCAGATTTGAAAACAGCATGGAAGTACCTAGATCAAAACTATGGGAATCCAAGAGTGGTGTCAGACACAGTCACGTCAGATCTAGAGAAATTTAAGATAATCCAGCCTGGTGAGGATTATCGCTTCTGCGAGCTTGTGAATTTAGTGCGAAGATCATACAATATTCTGAAAGAAGTCAAGAGGAAACAAGATATCGACAACACCCATGTAATATCCTTGATAGAGAGAAAGATGACCAAAGATGATCTTCGAGTATGGTCGCGCCATATCAACAGTCGTAAGCTTGAACCGTCAATGGAAAATCTTCTTGAATGGATGGAGGAGGAGATGACAGCCCGAATACGTTCTTGTGCCACAATCCGTAAGAACACTGGAACCAGATCAGGGGTAAATGCATTTGGTTATAGAGAATCGAAAGGGGGGGAAGTCAAATCGAAATGTTATGTTTGTCAGGAAAATCATTATGTAGATGAATGCAAAAAGTTTATCGATATGACCCCCAACGAAAGATGGAAAGTCGTAAGGGAGCAAAGAGCATGTTTTTCATGTCTAAAAAGAAGTAAAGGTCACACTGCTGTGAACTGTACTCGAAGGAAAGAGTGTGGTCAAGCAAATGGGAATGGTGACAACTGTAAGAAATACCATCACAAGCTGCTCCACTGCAACAACATCGAAGAGAGAACAGGTAACCGTGTCCATTCCACCCGAGATAACAGCAGTACTACTATACTCCCTGTAATTACTGGTTTAGTTAAAGGAAAGGACGGTGTTATGTCAGAAGCTAATGTATTTTATGATAGTGGTGCCCAGATCTCTATGATTCGCAGAAGTTATGCGGAAT
>CACRXK020001650.1:0-51448 GCA_902702795.2 Paramuricea clavata
GGCGGTGTTAAGAAACGAACACGGGCTTTATACATGAATATTATATGTTGAAGGGGACGAGCGCGAACGCAGGTCCCCACTACCAGAAATTACACGCTCGAGTTACCCACATTAGGGGTAATCGCAGGAGTCAACCCAGTCGAAGTGCAATGAAAGGGCCTCATCCTGAGAGGACCTCCTAGTTGATCAAGGTGCCTCTCGCGTCAGGTAAGTATGCTGTTGTTTGCGCCGCTCACCTTATATACGCGATGATGATGACACGCGATTGTGGTACTTCTGGGGTTTCCCTCTTGTCTTGAACGTCATGTGCCGCGATCTAGAGAATGAAAAAGTATGTTAGTTAAAATTAGATGTAGTTGATTCGGTTCATAGCTGAACGAAAACACGCTCACAAGGCCGGTGTAAAATATCGGCATAGGATAAATAATAAAGTGTTACAAGTCATATGATATGTATGTTATATATGCATGAGAAAGCCATGATATATTATTTCACGTGGTATTCGAATATAAATCGATCGGCATGTGAAAAGTACTCAAGTGTGTGTAATCGTCTAATAAAGTAGAGATTGCTTTATAGTTTGATTTGAAATAAAAACAATGTTCTTCCCCGAGTGGGGAAGGGGCCGTACTCGGATGTAGTGCAATACCGAGACAACCCGTGGCCAGGGCGAAGCAAGCTTCAATCCCATGGCCGAAGTCAAAAAATCAGTTTAATATATGAGTTAGGCATTGCCTAACATATCAGATATTAAGCTGATAAGAACAGATACTACACTTGATCTTAGCCAAAAGGCCGAGAAGCGATGCCTTCTTCGCCGTTTGCCACACATATTTCTACCGAACATTTGTGCTACGAAAACGCGGTGAGAAGGAGCTCGCTTGCGAGCGATTATGACGCCGACAGGCGCCTGGTTACTCGTCGCACGAGCACGGCAAGTCCGTGATGATCGCCCACCGCGACTCTGGCGGTTCTCTCGCGCACGCGCGTGCGGTCGCGTAGAGGGGCACGGCGGCCGTGTGGCATCGAGCGTGACACGAGAGTTGCGAGCGTATCGGCTTTCGCGCTCTTCAAAGATTCACGAATGCGTCGAGCTTCTTTCACTCGCAAACTGTGTTGTGACCCGGAAAGGTTTCGGGTCACGCGGCGTGGAATAATGCGATTTTGAAATATTCACTCGGTATTCTATAAGTTCGACCGGCAAAACACGTGCGTTTGAGAGTGGACAAGCGAGCCAGCCAGTTAATGGGCACTTGGAATGTACGTGCGATGGCTTGAAATTCCGTTGGCAAGCAAGTGACTTTAATATACAGCAGCGAATTAATTGAATAGTGTGTGCAAACACCCGAAGTGCTTACAAAATATAAACACGTGTATAGCTCTTTACTTACCATGTAATATGAACTGGAGATGGAGAGATTTCGGCACGGAGAATATATAAAGAGTGTCTTCTGTGATAAACGATATGTTTGACATGGGATTCTATACAAAAACAATCGACACACACGGCGGTGTTAAGAAACGAACACGGGCTTTATACATGAATATTATATGTTGAAGGGGACGAGCGCGAACGCAGGTCCCCACTACCAGAAATTATACGCTCGAGTTACCCACATTAGGGGTAATCGCAGGAGTCAACCCAGTCGAAGGGCAATGAAAGGGCCTCATCCTGAGAGGACCTCCTAGTTGATCAAGGTGCCTCTCGCGTCAGGTAAGCATGCTGTTGTTTGCGCCGCTCACCTTATATACGCGATGATGATGACACGCGATTGTGGTACTTCGGGGGTTTCCCTCTTGTCTTGAACGTCATGTGCCGCGATCTAGAGAATGAAAAAGTATGTTAGTTAAAATTAGATGTAGTTGATTCGGTTCATAGCTGAACGAAAACACGCCCACAAGGCCGGTGTGAAATATCGGCATAGGATAAATAATAAAGTGTTACAAGTCATATGATATGTATGTTATATATGCATGAGAAAGCCATGATATATTATTTCACGTGGTATTCGAATATAAATCGATCGGCATGTGAAAAGTACTCAAGTGTGTGTAATCGTCTAATAAAGTAGAGATTGCTTTATAGTTTGATTTGAAATAAAAACAATGTTCTTCCCCGAGTGGGGAAAGGGCCGTACTCGGATGTAGTGCAATACCGAGACAACCCGTGGCCAGGGCGAAGCAAGCTTCAATCCCATGGCCGAAGTCCAAAAATCAGTTTAATATATGAGTTAGGCATTGCCTAACATATCAGATATTAAGCCGATAAGAACAGACACTACACTTGATCTTAGCCAAAAGGCCGAGAAGCGATGCCTTCTTCGCCGTTTGCCACACATATTTCTACCGAACATTTGTGCTACGAAAACGCGGTGAGAAGCAGCTCGCTTGCGAGCAATTATGACGTCGACAGGCGCCTGGTTACTCGTCGCACGAGCACGGCAAGTCCGTGATGATCGCCCACCGCGACTCTGGCGGTTCTCTCGCGCACGCGCGTGCGGTCGCGTAGAGGGGCACGGCGGCCGTGTGGCATCGAGCGTGAGACGAGAGTTGCGAGCGTATCGGCTTTCGCGCTCTTCAAAGATTCACGAATGCGTCGAGCTTCTTTCACTCGCAAACTGTGTTGTGACCCGGAAAGGTTCCGGGTCACGCGGCGTGGAATAATGCGATTTTGGAATATTCACTCGGTATTCTACAAGTTCGACCGGCAAAACACGTGCGTTTGAGAGTGGACACGCGAGCCAGCCAGTTAATGGGCACTTGGAATGTACGTGCGATGGCTTGAAATTCCGTTGGCAAGCAAGTGACTTTAATATACAGCAGCGAATTAATTGAATGGTGTGTGCAAACACCCGAAGTGCTTACAAAATATAAACACGTGTATAGCTCTTTACTTACCATGTAATATGAACTGGAGATGGAGAGATTTCGGCACGGAGAATATATAAAGAGTGTCTTCTGTGATAAACGATATGTTTGACATGGGATTCTATACAAAAACAATCGACACACACGGCGGTGTTAAGAAACGAACACGGGCTTTATACATGAATATTATATGTTGAAGGGGACGAGCGCGAACGCAGGTCCCCACTACCAGAAATTATACGCTCGAGTTACCCACATTAGGGGTAATCGCAGGAGTCAACCCAGTCGAAGTGCAATGAAAGGGCCTCATCCTGAGAGGACCCCCTAGTTGATCAAGGTGCCTCTCGCGTCAGGTAAGTATGCTGTTGTTTGCGCCGCTCACCTTATATACGCGATGATGATGACACGCGATTGTGGTACTTCGGGGGTTTCCCTCTTGTCTTGAACGTCATGTGCCGCGATCTAGAGAATGAAAAAGTATGTTAGTTAAAATTAGATGTAGTTGATTCGGTTCATAGCCGAACGAAAACACGCTCACAAGGCCGGTGTGAAATATCGGCATAGGATAAATAATAAAGTGTTACAAGTCATATGATATGTATGTTATATATGCATGAGAAAGCCATGATATATTATTTCACGTGGTATTCGAATATAAATCGATCGACATGTGAAAAGTACTCAAGTGTGTGTAATCGTCTAATAAAGTAGAGATTGCTTTATAGTTTGATTTGAAATAAAAACAATGTTCTTCCCCGAGTGGGGAAGGGCCGTACTCGGATGTAGTGCAATACCGAGACAACCCGTGGCCAGGGCGAAGCAAGCTTCAATCCCATGGCCGAAGTCCAAAAATCAGTTTAATATATGAGTTAGGCATTGCCTAACATATCAGATATTAAGCTGATAAGAACAGATACTACACTTGATCTTAGCCAAAAGGCCGAGAAGCGATGCCTTCTTCGCCGTTTGCCACACATATTTCTACCGAACATTTGTGCTACGAAAACGCGGTGAGAAGGAGCTCGCTTGCGAGCGATTATGACGTCGACAGGCGCCTGGTTACTCGTCGCACGAGCACGGCAAGTCCGTGATGATCGCCCACCGCGACTCTGGCGGTTCTCGCGCGCACGCGCGTGCGGTCGCGTAGAGGGGCACGGCGGCCGTGTGGCATCGAGCGTGAGACGAGAGTTGCGAGCGTATCGGCTTTCGCGCTCTTCAAAGATTCACGAATGCGTCGAGCTTCTTTCACTCGCAAACTGTGTTGTGACCCGGAAAGGTTTCGGGTCACGCGGCGTGGAATAATGCGATTTTGGAATATTCACTCGGTATTCTATAAGTTCGACCGGCAAACCACGTGCGTTTGAGAGTGGACACGCGAGCCAGCCAGTTAATGGGCACTTGGAATGTACGTGCGATGGCTTGAAATTCCGTTGGCAAGCAAGTGACTTTAATATACAGCAGCGAATTAATTGAATAGTGTGTGCAAACACCCGAAGTGCTTACAAAATATAAACACGTATATAGCTCTTTACTTACCATGTAATATGAACTGGAGATGGAGAGATTTCGGCACGGAGAATATATAAAGAGTGTCTTCTGTGATAAACGATATGTTTGACACGGGATTCTATACAAAAACAATCGACACACACGGCGGTGTTAAGAAACGAACACGGGCTTTATACATGAATATTATATGTTGAAGGGGACGAGCGCGAACGCAGATCCCCACTACCAGAAATTACACGCTCGAGTTACCCACATTAGGGGTAATCGCAGGAGTCAACCCAGTCGAAGTGCAATGAAAGGGCCTCATCCTGAGAGGACCTCCTAGTTGATCAAGGTGCCTCTCGCGTCAGGTAAGTATGCTGTTGCTTGCGCCGCTCACCTTATATACGCGATGATGATGACACGCGATTGTGGTACTTCTGGGGTTTCCCTCTTGTCTTGAACGTCATGTGCCGCGATCTAGAGAATGAAAAAGTATGTTAGTTAAAATTAGATGTAGTTGATTCGGTTCATAGCTGAACGAAAACACGCTCACAAGGCCGGTGTAAAATATCGGCATAGGATAAATAATAAAGTGTTACAAGTCATATGATATGTATGTTATATATGCATGAGAAAGCCATGATATATTATTTCACGTGGTATTCGAATATAAATCGATCGGCATGTGAAAAGTACTCAAGTGTGTGTAATCGTCTAATAAAGTAGAGATTGCTTTATAGTTTGATTTGAAATAAAAACAATGTTCTTCCCCGAGTGGGGAAGGGGCCGTACTCGGATGTAGTGCAATACCGAGACAACCCGTGGCCAGGGCGAAGCAAGCTTCAATCCCATGGCCGAAGTCAAAAAATCAGTTTAATATATGAGTTAGGCATTGCCTAACATATCAGATATTAAGCTGATAAGAACAGATACTACACTTGATCTTAGCCAAAAGGCCGAGAAGCGATGCATTCTTCGCCGTTTGCCACACATATTTCTACCGAACATTTGTGCTACGAAAACGCGGTGAGAAGGAGCTCGCTTGCGAGCGATTATGACGCCGACAGGCGCCTGGTTACTCGTCGCACGAGCACGGCAAGTCCGTGATGATCGCCCACCACGACTCTGGCGGTTCTCTCGCGCACGCGCGTGCGGTCGCGTAGAGGGGCACGGCGGCCGTGTGGCATCGAGCGTGAGACGAGAGTTGCGAGCGTATCGGCTTTCGCGCTCTTCAACGATTCACGAATGCGTCGAGCTTCTTTCACTCGCAAACTGTGTTGTGACCCGGAAAGGTTTCGGGTAACGCGGCGTGGAATAATGCGATTTTGGAATATTCACTCGGTATTCTATAAGTTCGACCGGCAAAACACGCGCGTTTGAGAGTGGACACGCGAGCCAGCCAGTTAATGGGCACTTGGAATGTACGTGCGATGGCTTGAAATTCCGTTGGCAAGCAAGTGACTTTAATATACAGCAGTGAATTAATTGAATAGTGTGTGCAAACACCCGAAGTGCTTACAAAATATAAACACGTGTATAGCTCTTTACTTACCATGTAATATGAACTGGAGATGGAGAGATTTCGGCACGGAGAATATATAAAGAGTGTCTTCTGTGATAAACGATATGTTTGACATAGGATTCTATACAAAAACAATCGACACACACGGCGGTGTTAAGAAACGAACACGGGCTTTATACATGAATATTATATGTTGAAGGGGACGAGCGCGAACGCAGGTCCCCACTACCAGAAATTATACGCTCGAGTTACCCACATTAGGGGTAATCGCAGGAGTCAACCCAGTCGAAGTGCAATGAAAGGGCCTCATCCTGAGAGGACCTCCTAGTTGATCAAGGTGCCTCTCACGTCAGGTAAGTATGCTGTTGTTTGCGCCGCTCACCTTATATACGCGATGATGATGACACGCGATTGTGGTACTTCGGGGGTTTCCCTCTTGTCTTGAACGTCATGTGCCGCGATCTAGAGAATGAAAAAGTATGTTAGTTAAAATTAGATGTAGTTGATTCGGTTCATAGCTGAACGAAAACACGCTCACAAGGCCGGTGTGAATATCGGCATAGGATAAATAATAAAGTGTTACAAGTCATATGATATGTATGTTATATATGCATGAGAAAGCCATGATATATTATTTCACGTGGTATTCGAATATAAATCGATCGGCATGTGAAAAGTACTCAAGTGTGTGTAATCGTCTAATAAAGTAGAGATTGCTTTATAGTTTGATTTGAAATAAAAACAATGTTCTTCCCCGAGTGGGGAAGGGGCCGTACTCGGATGTAGTGCAATACCGAGACAACCCGTGGCCAGGGCGAAGCAAGCTTCAATCCCATGGCCGAAGTCCAAAAATCAGTTTAATATATGAGTTAGGCATTGCCTAACATATCAGATATTAAGCTGATAAGAACAGAAATTTTTTAATTAAAGATAAAGAATAACTTTTACATTTAGAGATTACGATGTGGTTTGACTACTATTTGTAGTACTAAAGTTCAAGGATTATAAATATATAGAGTTCAGTGTTAAAAGTTTTTAGATACTATAGTTCAAGATATTGAATCGCATTTGTTGACCAGTAATTTCACTCTTTTTATATACTTTAGATGCTTTCTGATCAAGGAGATGCTCAAGGTCGTCCAGGAATTTGGAGAAGGTGGAAACTTTTGGAAACAGGTAAGATACATCATCGTCATGCATTACGTAATTACAGTAATCATATATGATATTAATTATTTCATCGTAATTATTATTAGTAATGTCAGCATATTCGAATGCAAAATTGTCGATGTCATTTTTGTCTATTCGCCTACACTCCAGCAGGTGAAGATCAGCGTTGAAAGATTTGACAACAGCCTTGCAGAGACGACATTTGCCCGTGATATTCATCCTATCTGCGAGAAGATTTAAATCAAGAAGACCATCGGATTTGACATGGAAATTTTTAGGGGTGTCGAGAAAAAATTCATTTTGAGCATCGAATTTAGGTGTTTGAGGAGTTAAATCAGTAATAATATCACCGTCTTTCGAGCGATCAGCAATGACGAATTTCCGGGAAGAAGGTAAGATTTGTGCTGAGCGGTTATCAGGATTCTCAGCGGCATTGGTGGCAGAAGACTTACAGGTAAGATTTGTCGGGTGGGTTTGGGAGGGGGGTTGGGTGGCTGGGGGGACTGCTATTGGGGGGTTGTTATTATGCTGAGACTTTTTCTTCTTTCTACTTTTAGGTTTTATAGCGCCTCCAGCAGAAGGATCTGAAGGGGGGAAATGGGATTTAGGGGGTTCGATGTGGGTAAATTCAGATGGTGGGGGGCCGTCATGGACCAATTGAGATGGTGGTTTATCAGGAAATTTGACCTCCTCAACAGGAACCGACTGCGTAGTCTTGGAAACGGGGGGATCGACTGAAGGTGAGTATGATTCAGGGGGGTTAGGGACATGTTGTGTTACAGAGGGATTATTAGTAATGGGTATATTGTTGGGTGAACTAGGGCTGGATTTTTCTGATAAAGTAGAAAGTTCATGAATAACCACATTATCAGCAACTGGGGCATTATTGTTGTCCATTTCCGGAGCTATATCGGTCGCGTGACTTTTTATACTCGCCACTTCCGCTTCAATCGTAGATTGGCTTTGTTGTTGTTTCACGGTCGGTGAATATTTATCCGTATTTTCCGATTTTGAAATTTTACAGCTGTTTGAAGAACAATTGACACTGTTTCTCGATTGAGGAACATAGAGATCTTGTCTGTCTAGCGAATTTCGATGAGAATTAAACAAATTAGCGCGAGGAGTTGTAGGAAATCGGCTGATATTGTCTGTGTTTACATCATAATTCGGTCGCGAATTAACTGTCGGCGAATAATATACAGGTGAATAATAATGTTTGTCCGGTTTATTCGATGATTTGTAGCCCGAATCCGCTTGATAACTTGACGAGTGGCTATTAAAAGGCGTAGAGAAATTTAAAGAACTGTTCACGGGGAAATTTGAACTGTTTATCTGCGAACTTTGCCCATCAAACGTTGTATTATTATGGCCAAAACTTTCAGAAATTTTCCAATCAATTTTAATACAAAGTTTCTTGCCGTTGAAAGAGGTGTTCCACGCCGGCTGTACCAGGTTATACGTAGCCAGGGAACTCACTACTGCCTTAGGGAATGCATCTGCGTTCGTACTGTTCGAATAAACTTGACTCGCGAGGTCCCATTCAGCTTTGAATTTAACAAGTTTCGGCGAAACGCTAATGTCCCATGTTGGTTGACAATTTATGTTGAAACTTTCAACGATATTCGCGGCTTGAAAAGGAATAGGATAGTTCGATGTTTTGATAAAGTCGTTCGGGTTCTTCGAGTATATTTTAGTAGAATTTGGAGTAGGTAGGAGACCAGCTTTTGACGAAAACAGCATAATATAAGAAAATTTAATCGTAGAATAACAACAGCAACGTACGCTACAAATCGAAAGTAACGAATATTTTGAAGAATAATTGACCAAATCGAACCAAACTTGTACCAAAGGAAGATAAAAACTTTAGGGACAAATTGATGTATAAACTAGAACGAACGAAACAAACTAACTGCTCCAAAAACGAGAAAATAACGGAGCCCAATTTGATGACGTCATGCACGCTACACTTGATCTTAGCCAAAAGGCCGAGAAGCGATGCCTTCTTCGCCGTCTGCCACACATATTTCTACCGAACACTTGTGCTACGAAAACGCGGTGAGAAGGAGCTCGCTTGCGAGCGATTATGACGTCGACAGGCGCCTGATTACTCGTCGCACGAGCACGGCAAGTCCGTGATGATCGCCCACCGCGACTCTGGCGGTTCTCTCGCGCACGCGCGTGCGGTCGCGTAGAGGGGCACGGCGGCCGTGTGGCATCGAGCGTGAGACGAGAGTTGCGAGCGTATCGGCTTTCGCGCTCTTCAAAGATTCACGAATGCGTCGAGCTTCTTTCACTCGCAAACTGTGTTGTGACCCGGAAAGGTTTCGGGTCACGCGGCGTGGAATAATGCGATTTTGGAATATTCACTCGGTATTCTATAAGTTCGACCGGCAAAACACGTGCGTTTGAGAGTGGACACGCGAGCCAGCCAGTTAATGGGCACTTGGAATGTACGTGCGATGGCTTGAAATTCCGTTGGCAAGCAAGTGACTTTAATATACAGCAGCGAATTAATTGAATAGTGTGTGCAAACACCCGAAGTGCTTACAAAATATAAACACGTGTATAGCTCTTTACTTACCATGTAATATGAACTGGAGATGGAGAGATTTCGGCACGGAGAATATATAAAGAGTGTCTTCTGTGATAAACGATATGTTTGACATGGGATTCTATACAAAAACAATCGACACACACGGCGGTGTTAAGAAACGAACACGGGCTTTATACATGAATATTATATGTTGAAGGGGACGAGCGCGAACGCAGGTCCCCACTACCAGAAATTATACGCTCGAGTTACCCACATTAGGGGTAATCGCAGGAGTCAACCCAGTCGAAGTGCAATGAAAGGGCCTCATCCTGAGAGGACCTCCTAGTTGATCAAGGTGCCTCTCGCGTCAGGTAAGTATGCTGTTGTTTGCGCCGCTCACCTTATATACGCGATGATGATGACACGCGATTGTGGTACTTCGGGGGTTTCCCTCTTGTCTTGAACGTCATGTGCCGCGATCTAGAGAATGAAAAAGTATGTTAGTTAAAATTAGATGTAGTTGATTCGGTTCATAGCTGAACGAAAACACGCTCACAAGGCCGGTGTGAAATATCGGCATGGGATAAATAATAAAGTGTTACAAGTCATATGATATGTATGTTATATATGCATGAGAAAGCCATGATATATTATTTCACGTGGTATTCGAATATAAATCGATCGGCATGTGAAAAGTACTCAAGTGTGTGTAATCGTCTAATAAAGTAGAGATTGCTTTATAGTTTGATTTGAAATAAAAACAATGTTCTTCCCCGAGTGGGGAAGGGCCGTACTCGGATGTAGTGCAATACCGAGACAACCCGTGGCCAGGGCGAAGCAAGCTTCAATCCCATGGCCGAAGTCCAAAAATCAGTTTAATATATGAGTTAGGCATTGCCTAACATATCAGATATTAAGCTGATAAGAACAGAGTTCTTATTTGGGGCCGAAACACTCATATCTTTTCATTCGTGTATTTTGCTAATTGTGCAGTGTACCTATTATGTTGCCCTAGTAGCGTCCTAGTGTTCATGAGTCCTATCTGATTTATTTGGTCCTAGTTGTGCTTGTCATGTGCATAAAAAACATAAAATGGTGCCTGGGGTTGGCAAATCATAAGTATAAAGTGCGCTTGTCCGTTAGTCGGAAAAATGATAAGTGTGAGGTGAATACTGGAAGAACTGCTTAAAGTGAACATAAAAACAATATATTTAAGGAAGGACATTATCGCAACCAAGATGTTGTCGATAGATATCGGTAGACCCTTGGATGACGTCAGAGCAGCAGAGTTTGCGGAAAAGGTTCTTGTAGCGGGGTGTCATCTGTAGAGCAGTGAGGATTCGTTCGTTTGCAGGGTGCCATGATCCAAGAGCGCCAACAGCGAATCCATACACGTCACAGGATT
Source organism: Paramuricea clavata (assembly GCA_902702795.2). Lineage (NCBI taxonomy): Eukaryota > Metazoa > Cnidaria > Anthozoa > Malacalcyonacea > Plexauridae > Paramuricea > Paramuricea clavata. Next base: position 10,990 of record CACRXK020001650.1, read on the forward strand.
TGCCTTGGGATTCAAAGAAGGTCTTGAGGTGGTGGTATTTGACCTCTTTGCGAGCAACAGCTTCCTCCATCGCTTCAGGACCGTTCTCGAAGGGGCAGCAGACGTCGATGATGGTGACTTGGTTGTCTGTCTCAATGACAATATCTGGGCGAACTGGCGATCCACTATCTTGGACAGTTTTATCAGTGGAGATTGATCCAGAGCGTACAGCATTGGTCAGGCGATCGACAACTTTGTTGTGGCGAGTGGTGATGGCAGGCATGTTGATAGGGCAGTGGCATAGCAGGTGTGGTAGGGTTTCGTCAGCTTCACAGTGGCGGCAGGTGGGAGAGCAGTTGGACCAGCGGCTTTTGACAGAATTGGTAGGGAGGCAGTTGAGGCGAGCGCGGTGGATAAAGCGCCAATCCTTAAAGCGAATGTTCAGGCCAGTGAAAAGCCAGTTGGTACCATTGGCATATTTATCAGTGGAGAGTGCTCGAGGTACTTTGCCTTGATCACGGAGGTCACGTAGGTTGTGGGCGGCTTGGTCTCGTTCAAGGTTGTGAAGAAAGCGGCACACATCCTTGGAGGTGACAGGATCGGTGTAATCTGGAGCGCTTAGGGTAGATGGACCGATGTCAGGGATGTTGAAGATGACTTTTATGGATCTGGTGGCTTGGCGAGTCTGTGTCCAGAGGGAGCCAGTACGAGATCTGATTGAGTCAAGTCGGCGGTCGGGGGTGTTGGAGAGGAAGCAGGATACTAGAGCAGAGGTTGGGTCGGACTGGGTAGCAAAGCGGACGGTTTGGCGGAGTTCGTGTTTGGCGACAGCAGATACAGTTGGATCTTCAGAGTTCAGCATTTTGAGGGCCTGGACAATGGTCTGGACATGGTTTTCGCAAGGCAAGGCCACCAGCTTGTTTGGAAGCAAAGATGTAGTGGGGCGTGGCACGAGATGGGAGAGTGCAGATAGCTTTGATGGTCTTTATTAGTTGGGAGCGGTAGGATTGGAGGGACTTGGATGTAGGGTCAGTGGAGCGGAAGGCGTAGGTGAGGCAGGGTTGGATGAACGTGCGAATAGCATCGAGTTTCTGCCATGGGGCAAGGAGGGATTGCTCGATCTTTTCTAATTTGGCTGTAAGTTCGTCCACAAGGTTCTGGAGGTTGGAGATGTTGGGAAGAAGGCCGATGGGTACTCCAAGGTAGCGATAGTGTTCTTCCCGTTGGAGGGCAGGGATGGTTTCGTTCTGTACGCGGAATTGGTTGGATGCAATCCGTGGTGCAGATCGGGCTAAGGACAAGCTTGCACATTTGTCTGGACGGAATTGGAGAGAGAGGCAGTCAGCAGCAGAGGAGACAGCATCGAGGAGTGTCTGGAGGGTTTGCTGGTTGCGGGCAAGGATCACAAGGTCGTCTGCATAGGCGAGGATGGAGATTGGACATCCATGGTGTTTCAAGGGTCCACGGGGAAGGGTTGCAGCTTTGGCGATACACTTTCTTATAATGAGCTCGACGGCAAGGTTGAACAGGATGGCGCTGAGGGGGCATCCCTGTTTGACACCGGAGTGGATGGGTATCGGTGGGGTCTTTCCAAGAGGTGTGACAACTTCCGTGGTGGCGCCGGAGTAGACATTTCCAATCATGGCGATAAGATCTGGGGGGAAACCCATGTGGGTGAGGGTGGTGAGCAGAGCTGAATGTGGAACACTGCCAAAAGCGTTGCGAATATCCAGCCAGGCAAGACAGAGAGGGCGAGGTTGGCGGCGTGCATCTTTCACGATTGAGTCAAGGAGGAAAGCGTGTTCGTAGCAGCCTTCGCAAGGGCGGGCACTCTTCTGTTGCTGGGAGAGGAGGTCATTGGAGATGGAAAAAGCTGTCATTCGTTTTGCGATGATGGCCATCAAGAGCTTGTAGAGGCAAGACATCAAGGCAATAGGGCGGAAGTTGCTAGCGTCGGTGGTGGAGTCCTTCTTGTGGATGAGTATAGTGGTGGCAGTCTTCCACGAGGCAGGGACATCCTTGGCAAGGAAGCAGTGGCGGAACATCTTGGATAGGATGTGGCACCGTGGGTCAAGGAGGCGGAGGTGGCGATATTCGAGGCGGTCTTTGCCAGGGGCTGAGTTTGCCATGGATCTTAGCTTTGAGGCGAGCTCCTCAGGAGAAGGAGGGGAGAATAAGTCTTGGTCTACAGTTGCAGATGGAACAAAGGAAGCCAATTCTTCTAGTAACTTGTTGGTGTCACAGTCCCGAGGGCCAAAAGTGCTGGTGAAGAAGGTGGTGGCATCATCAATAGTCCCATCGAAGCTAGGGCTCTCATCCCCAAAGACTTGGCGGGCAGCACGTTTTTTGGAGATGCGATAAAGGTGTTGGAGGCGTTTGGCAGCAATAGGATCTCCAGGAAGCGGACGGCGGCGATCGATTGGAGGGCGAGCAGAAGGACGGTCTGGTCTGCGTGGAGCAGGGCGAGGGCGTTGCTGGGAGGAAAGGGTTCTGGCGAGATCAAGAGCTTCAGTTGCGAATTGGTTGGTGAGGCGCTGGAAGTCGTGGAAATCCATGTCTTCGTCGAATTCAAGGTTATAGCGTTCCCGAAAATCATGGAGAGACGTGGTGGTCTGGGAAGAGGGGAAGGAGGCAGTCGAAGGATCTTCGCCAATTGGGCTCTGGACCGTGGGTGCTGAGGTAAGGTTGGGTGAGATAGTGGCTGGGAGCGTACCTGGACGAGGCGGAGGTGTGGTGGGATTTGCGGATTCTGACAGATCTTCTATGACAGGTGGAGGTGGGTCGAAGAAATCTGCAGCTCTTGGGCGTGGAGTGATTGGAGGGTGATCGACCATTGGAGGTGTAGGTTGGCGAGTAGAGGGAAGATCAGGTGTGGGGGTGGTTATGATGTTGGCCATCATGGGGGGAATAGCAGGAGATGGGGTGATTGGGTTGAAAGGTTCGGCGGGAGCAGGAGTGTTACCACAAGCTTCGAGGAACCGACGCATAAGGGCAGCATTCGATTCAGGAGAAGGAGAAAGGTTTGGAGGAGATGGAGCACCGGGAGACATAGGGTTCTGGGTGTCGGGTAAGGTTTCGTGAGGAGGGGAAAAACTCGGTGGAGAGGGAGCAAGGGGAGATAGAGGATGTTGCGTATCAGGAAGGGATTGGCTGTCCAGTGACGCAGGAGACTTGGGTGGAGGCGTGGATATCGGAGGGGACGATGCAGGTGAGGAGGAGGTTGAGGAGGTATCAACTGTGGAAGGACTTGATGGAGTTGGGTCAGGGGAGGCATGGTTGTCAGGTTTGGCTGTGGTTGGAGTGAGCGCAAGACGGTTGAGGCGATGCATGTCAAGATGTTGCTGGACCTCGTTCGTTGTCATGACTTCAGCGCAGACTGAGCAAGTGTGGGCTATCTGTAGGTTATAGCTGTTACCATGACGGGAGAAGTGTGTAAGGAAACTCCTGGTTGACTTGACGTTTTTTGCCCTGAAGGTACAAATTGGGCATCTGATGGTTTGACGTCGCAGGTGAAGGAAGAAGGGGACTGATACATTTACGGTTTCTTTGAGTTCGTGATTGTATCTCATCAAGTGTGTGTGTCGAGTCCTGAGGTGTACAAAGGTTTTCTCGCAAGTGCCACAGCTGAGACGCTCCTTAGCGGGTCGGTCGCCTGGAAGAGGTGGCGAATGAGCTAACGGAGAGCTCATTGTACAAAGGTATAGAGAGTACTTAAAAGGACTTGAAAGGATAGACTTAAATTTAGATCATCAAAGGTTTGTTAGACTATTCAAAAATTTATAAAAAACGTCTGGTGAAACCTGGATGATAGTTGTGTTTTGAGAAAGGTTCAACGAAAATAGATCTACAAGCTAGGAGCAGCTCCTGACCACAACCAGTCAGTACTACAAATTTTAGTCAAACTCTGAAAGCACAGAGGAGACCTAGCTTGGCTAATAATTTGCTCAGTAGTCGCGATTACTGTAGTCGAGGCACGGATGTACTAGTCCAGGTCGCGAATACTGCGAATTTACCGTTGTGGGTCGAGGTAACACGTATAGTTTACTGCCACGCGGATAAATTCGAGTGAGATCGGCAAATTACCAGTAACCGGACAAACTCAAACTCGGTATACGCCGAGGAGGTGCTGAGAAAAAATAAATAATGTTTTAGAGTAGCCTGATCGAAAAGGCAGCGAGAATTTCGTATCAATCTAGGAATAAACTAGCCCCAGCACGGGTAAGTTTATTATTTTGACCTCAAGCCTTTCTCAAGGGAAAGGGAGACCTAGATCGCGAGTGTAAATACGTCTTATCGCGTTGATATAGCCTCGCGGGAAAAAACCTCGCGGTCCGAGGGAAAAACACGGCGCTATACAACAGGAAAGCAGTACAACACTAGAGATAATACTCAAACACAGGCCCGAGCTTGTGGAGTCTAAAGTTTGTGAGTAACTTAGACACTCAGGCCACTACACAAGACAGCGAAGCGTTCCTAAAAAAACGGCCGAGTGTAGCTAAATACGAGAGTGCCTATAAAGTTCTGAATAACCGCAGTTAAACAAAACCCGCTAGTACACAAACCTAAAACCTAAGAGACTTTATCAGCCTAAACTAATAAAGAAACTTAGCGCGATTCCTAACCTAGCAGCAAGGCCAACCAAAAGAGAAAGTTGAGCTGAGTGTCTCTAAAAGACCTCTCAACTGCGCAGACTCAGATGGCTGTATGGCTGGTTGTTTGAATAAATTCAAACTGGAACAACTAATTGCTCCCCGTTGCCAAAATATCACTTCAGTGAAAGCTAAGTGTCTCTAAAAGACCTCCTAACTACACTTGATCTTAGCCAAAAGGCCGAGAAGCGATGCCTTCTTCGCCGTTTGCCACACATATTTCTACCGAACATTTGTGCTACGAAAACGCGGTGATAAGGAGCTCGCTTGCGAGCGATTATGACGTCGACAGGCGCCTGGTTACTCGTCGCACGAGCACGGCAAGTCCGTGATGATCGCCCACCGCGACTCTGGCGGTTCTCTCGCGCACGCGCGTGCGGTCGCGTAGAGGGGCACGGCGGCCGTGTGGCATCGAGCGTGAGACGAGAGTTGCGAGCGTATCGGCTTTCGCGCTCTTCAAAGATTCGCGAATGCGTCGAGCTTCTTTCACTCGCAAACTGTGTTGTGACCCGGAAAGGTTTCGGGTCACGCGGCGTGGAATAATGCGATTTTGGAATATTCACTCGGTGTTCTATAAGTTCGACCGGCAAAACACGTGCGTTTGAGAGTGGACACGCGAGCCAGCCAGTTAATGGGCACTTGGAATGTACGTGCGATGGCTTGAAATTCCGTTGGCAAGCAAGTGACTTTATACAGCAGCGAATTAATTGAATAGTGCGTGCAAACACTCGAAGTGCTTACAAAATATAAGCGTGTATAGCTCTTTACTTACCATGTAATATGAACTGGAGATGGAGAGATTTCGGCACAGAGAATATATAAAGAGTGTCTTCTGTGATAAACGATATGTTTGACATGGGATTCTATACAAAAACAATCGACACACACGGCGGTGTTAAGAAACGAACACGGGCTTTATACATGAATATTATATGTTGAAGGGGAAGAGCGCGAACGCAGGTCCCCACTACCAGAAATTATACGCTCGAGTTACCCACATTAGGGGTAATCGCAGGAGTCAACCCAGTCGAAGTGCAATGAAAGGGCCTCATCCTGAGAGGACCTCCTAGTTGATCAAGGTGCCTCTCGCGTCAGGTAAGTATGCTGTTGTTTGCGCCGCTCACCTTATATACGCGATGATGATGACAAGCGATTGTGGTACTTCGGGGGTTTCCCTCTTGTCTTGAACGTCATGTGCCGCGATCTAGAGAATGAAAAAGTATGTTAGTTAAAATTAGATGTAGTTGATTCGGTTCATAGCTGAACGAAAACACGCTCACAAGGCCGGTGTGAAATATCGGCATAGGATAAATAATAAAGTGTTACAAGTCATATGATATGTATGTTATATATGCATGAGAAAGCCATGATATATTATTTCACGTGGTATTCGAGTATGGCGTTAATATAAATCGATCGGCATGTGAAAAGTACTCAAGTGTGTGTAATCGTCTAATAAAGTAGAGATTGCTTTATAGTTTGATTTGAAATAAAAACAATGTTCTTCCCCGAGCGGGGAAGGGGCCGTACTCGGATGTAGTGCAATACCGAGACAACCCGTGGCCAGGGCGAAGCAAGCTTCAATCCCATGGCCGAAGTCCAAAAATCAGTTTAATATATGAGTTAGGCATTGCCTAACATATCAGATATTAAGCTGATAAGAACAGAAATTTTTTATTAAGGTATAGAAATTATTTACATTGATTGGCTTAGCTGATTGGAAAACTATAGAGTATTACATCGATTGGCATTACTGGCAACCCTTTTAAACTCCAGACACTGGACTAGGTGCTGGTTAGTTTGACGTTGCATTTAGAGTTATTTACAAATATATATATTTTAAAGTTCACGATAGCGTTCGGTGTTAACCATTAATATACTATATAGTCACTGTGGAACACCAGTGAGGTGTTGCACATAAATGTTTCTTGACACACGAATTGCGTCAGCACAACAAAGTTTCCTAAATAGAGTTCTATAACGACTGTTAATTTGAAGTTCATTTAAAACGTTCTCATTTCCATTAAACCAGGCACCAAGAGAACCTACTACGAACCCAAACACTTTGGCATCTTGATTGTGTTGTTGGAAGTGATCAATCAGATAGTCATATTTATTCACCTTTCGTTGGGCTGCCATTTCTAGGGAGGAATCATCATTCTTGAACGGGCACGTAACATCGATTATTATAACTTTGTTACCCGATCTAACAACAATGTCAGGGCGATTTAAACCTGGAGCACCTGGAACGACTTGATCAATTGTTACTTCACCAAGGTGTATAGCATTAGTAAGCCGATTTAATATACGATTATGTCTGGCAGTAATAGCCGTCATGTTCGGTTTACAATGACATATTATGTGTGGAAGTGTTTCATTAACGTTTAGGCTGTGACATCTTCTGCAGACAGGACTAGCGTCCGACCAGCGGCTCTTGACATCATTTGTTGGTAAGGTGTTTGTCCTCGCTCGATGGATAAATCTCCAGTCACAAAACCGAAGACCAGTACCGTCAAATGACCAATTATTGGTACTAATTAAACGGCATGATTCAAGACATCTGGCCACTTTGCCTTGGTCTTTGAGCGACTTCAATATACTGGCATGTTTTAATTTCATGTGACGGTGGAGAAACGAGGCTACCTTTTTATCCCCGTCTGTGGTTGATTCATTCATCGAGATGGAAATTTTTCCCATGGCATCATGGATTAAAACATTTAAGGCTCTACAGGAAATTCTACATCTGGACCAGAGGGTAATACTAGAATTCTGATGATTGGCAAGGGAACCATCTTGTGAACCAGAGAGGAAACCATCAATAACTTTACTGGATGGGATATCTTTGGACTTGACACATCTCTTGACAACTGAGGTAAGCTGGTCACGAGAGATATTAACAATTAAAGGATCAGAAGCTGAGATAATCTTAACCGTATGTACTATTGTTTGCACGTGACGTTCATCGAACGGATCTTGAAAGCCAAGCCCACCAACCGATTTATCTGCAAAAAGGTATGAGTTGGACGCTCTCTTGGGTAAGTGACATATTGATTTTAAAATACCAACTAACTTAGAACGATACTCTTTCAGCGACTCTCGTGATACCGGGCATGATCTAAGAGCGTACGTGAGACCAGGTTGTATGAATGTTCGTATCGCATCCAGTTTTTGCCATGGGGCCAGAAGGGAAACGTGTATTTTTTCTAGGTCGGCTATAAGTCTGTCCGTGATGGATTTCATATCAGACGCATCATATAATAAGATACACTTGATCTTAGCCAAAAGGCCGAGAAGCGATGCCTTCTTCGCCGTTTGCCACACATATTTCTACCGAACATTTGTGCTACGAAAACGCGGTGAGAAGGAGCTCGCTTGCGAGCGATTATGACGTCGACAGGCGCCTGGTTACTCGTTGCACGAGCACGGCAAGTCCGTGATGATCGCCCACCGCGACTCTGGCGGTTCTCTCGCGCACGCGCGTGCGGTCGCGTAGAGGGGCACGGCGGCCGTGTGCCATCGAGCGTGAGACGAGAGTTGCGAGCGTATCGGCTTTCGCGCTCTTCAAAGATTCACGAATGCGTCGAGCTTCTTTCACTCGCAAACTGTGTTGTGACCCGGAAAGGTTTCGGGTCACGCGGCGTGGAATAATGCGATTTTGGAATATTCACTCGGTATTCTATAAGTTCGACCGGCAAAACACGTGCGTTTGAGAGTGGACACGCGAGCCAGCCAGTTAATGAGATCACTTGGAATGTACGTGCGATGGCTTGAAATTCCGTTGGCAAGCAAGTGACTTTAATATACAGCAGCGAATTAATTGAATAGTGTGTGCAAACACTCGAAGTGCTTACAAAATATAAACACGTGTATAGCTCTTTACTTACCATGTAATATGAACTGGAGATGGAGAGATTTCGGCACGGAGAATATATAAAGAGTGTCTTCTGCGATAAACGATATGTTTGACATCGGATTCTATACAAAAACAATCGACACAGACGGCAGTGTTAAGAAAAGAACACAGGCTTTATACATTTATACATGAATATTATATGTTGAAGGGGACGAGCGCGAACGCAGGTCCCCACTACCAGAAATTATACGCTCGAGTTACCCACATTAGGGGTAATCGCAGGAGTCAACCCAGTCGAAGTGCAATGAAAGGGCATCATCCTGAGAGGACCTCCTAGTTGATCAAGGTGCCTCTCGCGTCAGGTAAGTATGCTGCTGTTTACGGCGCTCACCTTATATACGCGATGATGATGAGACGCGATTGTGGTAGTTCGGGGTTTCCCTCTTGTCTTGAACGTCATGTGCCGCGATCTAGAGAATGAAAAAGTATGCTAGTAAAATTAGATGTAGTTGATTCGGTTCATAGCCGAATGAAAACACGCTCACAAGGTGTGAAATATCAACATAGGATAAATAATAAAGTGTTACAAGTCATATGATATATATGTATGTTATATATGCATGAGAAAGCCGTGATATATTATTTCACGTGGTATTCGAGTATGGTGTTAATATAAATCTATCGGCATGTGAAAAGTAATTAAGTGTGTGTGTGATCGTCTAATAAACTAGAGATTGCTTTATAGTTTGATTTGAAATAAAAGAAATGTTCTTCCCCGAGTGGGGAAGGGGCCGTACTCGGAAGTAGTGCAATACCGAGACAACCCGTGGCCAGGGCGAAGCAAGCTTCAATCCCATGGCCGAAGTCCAAAAATCAGTTTAATATATGAGTTAGGCATTGCCTAACATATCAGATATTAAGCTGATAAGAACAGATCGTAATAAATTTATTTCATATAAATGAATTTTACAGAGAGTTTAAATAGTTTAGAATAATATAACTTGCTAGTAAGCTTTCTACTTATATAGAATGTTCAAGATAATGTTTATGAATAATTAGAGAATTAATCATCAGTTCGGAAATACTATAGAGATATAGAGTTCAGTTAGAGTTCGGGATAAAGTACACTTAGGGATATTTTAGAATGTTAAAACGCCTAGAATTGGTGTATCCAAGTTTGTTGAACATCGTTGCAACTCTTTTGTCAAGAAACAATTCGATTTCCGTAATGAATGTTTTGAAAGACTTCAGGTCGAAAAATTCGTTAATATCATATTCAGCAGTATGGAGTTCATATAGACAATAGTTGAGTGCAATACTTTGGATATCGTAATTATCACCAACTGACAACAGCTTGGCCATTTCCTCATAGAATTGGTTTACTTCGGATTCATCAAATGATTGACAGGTAAGAATATGAAAGTCCGCATAACATGAGGAAACAGATTGACCGCAGAACCGACATTTTCCTGAAATATCCATTCGACCAGCATCAAGCTTCTGATCTAAAAATATCTTTCTCTTTCCAGTTTTAGGCAAGATCTTTGGCTTGGAAACGTATTTACAGTTCATTGGATCGACTTCCGGATCACGGATGAGTATTATATCACGATCCGTAGATTTATTTGATAGGGTGTACTTTGGTGATTCAGACGATTTACTTTGGTGAGAGTTCAAGGAAGGATTGGTATTTGGAACATCAGAGGTAAGTATGGGAAGGGGTGGTTGGAAGGGGGTTGGAGGGGTTTGGGAGGCAGGTTGGGAGGATTGGGGGGTAATTAAGGGAGGGGTTTCAATAGGGCTTAGGGGTTTTGAAGGCAAGGAAGGGGGAACCTGGGATACAAGGGAGGATTCAGGGGGGCCAGTCGGCTTAGGTGTGGAAAGGGTGGCTAACGGGGGGGTGGAGGAGGTTGTAATGAATGGGGGTGGGATTTGGGGGGATCAATGTGGGTAAATTCAGATACGGAGAGGATTGTATCATCAGGAACCGATTGTGGTAATGGTTTATCAGGAGGATTATGGGATAAAAGAGTAGTTGTAGGTATATTAGCGGATTGGCTAGTGCTTGATTCAATTGATGAATTGGAATGATCATGAATAACCGAGTTATCAACATTTGAATCGCCGTTCAAGTTAATTTCCGGGACTATCTCAGTCGCGTGACTTTGTATACTTGTCACTTCCGCTTTATCACTCGCGTGACTTTGTTGTTGTTTCGAAGACTGAGAATATAATTTCGAATTTTCCGACTTTGAGATTTTGCGGCCGTCTTGAGGACAATTAACATTGTTTTTCGACTGAGGAATATATATATCTTGACCATCTAACGGCTTACGACGGGAATTGAACAGATTAGTACGAGGCGTTGTAGAATTTCGCATTTTACTGTCAATGTTTACATGATAATTCGGCCGTGAATATACTGGCGAATAATATACTTGTGAATAATTATGCATGTCCGATATATTCGAAGATTTATAGCCCGAATCCACTTGAAAACTAGATGTAGAAGGCTGGAAAGGTGTAGAGCAATTTAGGGGACTGTTTTCCTGAGAATTTGAAGTATATATCGTCGAATTCTGCCCGCCAAACGTTGTATTTTCAGCTATATTGTGGCTCAAACTTTCAGATATTTTCCACTCGATTTTAATGCAAAGTTTCTTGCCATTAAAAGAGGAATTCCACACCGGCTGTATGAGGTTATAAGTAGCCAGGGAACTCACAACTGCTTTAGGGAAGGCATCAGTGTTTGGACTGTTCGAATAAACTTGGCCAGAAAGATCCCATTCGGCTCTAAATTTAACGGCTTTCAACGCAACATTAATGTCCCACGTTGGCTGACAATTGATGTTAAAACTTTCGGCGATATTAACTGCTTGGAAAGGAATAGGATAGTTCGAACTTTTAACATAGTCATTCGGATTCTTTGAGTTGATTTTAGGAGAATTTGGCGTTGGAAGAATACCAGCTTTAGACGAAAACAGCATGATATATGATAGTGATTTATCGTAGATTAACAACAACAACGTACGCTACAAATCGAAAGTAGCGAATATTTCGGTGAATACTTGACCAATTCAGACCAAACTTGTACCAAAAAGACCAGAAAAGCTTTATGGACAATTAGATGCATAAACGAGAACGAACGGACAAGGATAAGTGCTCCAAAAATGAGAAAATTTACAGAGCGAATTTGATGACGTCATGCAACCAAAAATACTACACTTGATCTTAGCCAAAAGGCCGAGAAGCGATGCCTTCTTCGCCGTTTGCCACACATATTTCTACCGAACACTTGTGCTACGAAAACGCGGTGAGAAGGAGCTCGCCTGCGAGCGATTATGACGTCGACAGGCGCTTGATTACTCGGCGCACGAGCACGGCAAGTCCGTGGTGATAGCCCACCGCGAGCCTCGCGGTGCTGTCGCGCGCGCGCGTGCGGTCGTGGAGAGGGGCACGGCGGCCATGTGGCATGGACCGCGAGACGAGAGTTGCGAACGTATCGGCTTTCGCGCTCCTTAAAGATCCAGAAATGCGTCGAGCTTCTTTCACTCGCAAATTGCATTGTGACCCGGAAAGGTTTCGGGTCACGCACCGTGAAATAATGCGATGTTTGAATAAATGTTTACTTGGTATTCTATAAGTTTGTTTGACCGGCAAAACAAGTGCGCTTGAGTGACACACGCGAGCCAGTTAATCGGCACTTGGAATGTACGTGCGATGGCTTGAAATTCCGTTGGCAAGCAAGTGACTTTATACAGGGAATCAATTGAATAGTGTGCAAAGACTCGTTATGGTAAAATATAAACGTGTATTATAGCTTTGCTTGCCATATAATATACACACGAGATGGAGAGATTTCGGCACGGAGAATATATAAAGAGAGTGTGTGCTGTGATAAATGACATGTTTGACATCGGATTCTATACAAAAACAATCGACACACACGGCAGTGTTAAGAAAGAACACACACGGCTTTATATACATTTATATTATATGTTGAAGGGGACGAGCGCGAACGCAGGTCCCCACTACCAGAAATTATACGCTCGAGTTACCCACATTAGGGGTAATCGTAGGAGTCAACCCAGTCGAAGTGCAATGAAAGGGCCTCATCCTGAGAGGACCTCCTAGTTGATCAAGGTGCCTCTCGCGTCAGGTAAGTATGCTGCTGTTTACGGCGCTCACCTTATATACGCGATGATGATGAGACGCGATTGTGGTAGTTCGGGGGTTTCCCTCTTGTCTTGAACGTCATGTGCCGCGATCTAGAGAATGCAAAAGTATGCTAGTAAAATTAGATGTAGTTGATTCGGTTCATAGCCGAATGAAAACACGCTCACAAGGTGTGAAATATCAACATAGGATAAATAATAAAGTGTTACAAGTCATATGATATATATGTATGTTATATATGCATGAGAAAGCCGTGATATATTATTTCCCGTGGTATTCGAGTATGGTGTTAATATAAATCTATCGGCATGTGAAAAGTACTCAAGTGTGTGTGATCGTCTAATAAACTAGAGATTGCTTTATAGTTTGATTTGAAATAAAAGAAATGTTCTTCCCCGAGTGGGGAAGGGGCCGTACTCGGATGTAGTGCAATACCGAGACAACCCGTGGCCAGGGCGAAGCAAGCTTCAATCCCATGGCCGAAGTCCAAAAATCAGTTTAATATATGAGTTAGGCATTGCCTAACATATCAGATATTAAGCTGATAAGAACAGATCGTAATAAATTTATTCATAAATGAATTTTACAGAGAATTTAAGGATTACAAAGACTAGATAGGTGCTTTATGAGAAGTCTACTGACATAGATGATAAGATACTACTATCATGGAATAACTTGAAAAGTTACTTCATATGTTCATTGTCTAGAGTTTATAGTTCAGGATATTGAAACGCATTTGTTGACCGGATATTTCTTTCTTTTTAAAAACTTTAGATGCTTTCCGATCAAGAAGAAGTTCAATGTTATTCAAGAATTTGGCAAAAATAGAAACTTTAGGAAACAGGTAAGAAACATCTTCATCGTGCATTACATAATTACAATAGTCGTATATAATATTAACTATTTCATAATAGGAATTGTTTGTAATATCTGCAAATTCAAAAGCAAGGTCCTCAATGTCATTTTGATCGATTTTTCTGCATTCTAACAGGTGGAAATCAGCGTTAAAGGATTCGACATCGGTATTACAAAGACGACATTTGCCCATGATGTTCATTCTATCAGCGATGAGATTTGTAGCAAGAAGGTCATCAGAATTGACAGGGAGATCTTTGGGAGTGGCGATGAAAGACTCGTTCTGAGCGTCAAATTCAGGTGTATTCGGAGTAAGTTCGGTAATGATATCACCATCCTTAGAACAATCAGCAATAACGAATTTATGAGGAGAAGATAAAATTTTTGCTGAGCAGGTATCAGGATTCTCAGCGACTTTGGAGGTAGAAGACTGACAGGTAGGTTGTGAATGAATTTGGGAGGGGGGTGGAAGGGTTGTGGGGGTTACTGAAATTGGGGGGTTCTTATTTTGATGCGACTTTTTCTTCTTTTTATATTTAGGTTTCTTAGCAACACCATCAGAAGGATCAGCAGGGGGGGGATGGGATTCGGGGGGTTCGATGCGGGTAAATTCGGAATTAGGGGGAAAGGTCTCAGGTAATGTATGAAGGGTTTCGGTTACAGGAGGGACACCGGGAGGTAATTGGGGGGAGGCAGGTGGTGAATGGGAGGGGTGAGAGTTAGGGGAATCATTTAATGTGGGGGAGGGTTCGGGTATATGGGGGTCAATAGGAGGGTAATTTGGGTCAGGGGTGGATAAGGGATTCTCGGATGAGGTATTAGGGGGTTCGGGCGGGTTAGATGGAGGGGAGGCATGAGATAACTGGGAGGGATGGGAATTAAGGGAATCATTTGGTGTAAGGGAAGGTTCAGATATAGGGGGGTCATGAGGGTCAGGGGTGGATAGGACGGTATCGGATGAGGTATGAGGGAGTTCGGGATCAGGCGGGTTAGATGACTTGGGTGAGGAAGGGGGGGAGGGACCAACCGATGAAGGACGATGATCGACTGGAGGTTTTTGAAAGGTATGTTGGGGGGAATTTTTGGGGGTGTTAACTTGATGTACATGATTAACCTGCTTTGATGGAGTACCCGGGTAGAACACCGGCTGTTTAAAACGAGGTCTGTAAACATCATGTCGGGGGGAATGAACAGGGTATGGGGTATGGTAGGGAGTAGAGGCATTCAGGAAAGACTGGGAATTGATATGAGACATATAGCCAGAATCATTTGACAAGTTCTTTATAGTAGGTGTCAAATTTGGAAGATAGGTGCTATAAGTTGAAGGACTGTTTGTAGATGATAACAACTTCCAATCACATTTTAATGAAAATTTTTTGCTGGAATAGGAAGTCGACCATGTTGGTTGAACAAGATTGTAGGAAGATATGGAGTTAACAACTGCTTTAGGTATACTGTCCGACTTTACAATTGTAGAGCCATCCAGAACAGACCATTCCATTTTAACTTTGACAGATTGTGAAGTAACATTAATGTCCCAAGTTAATAATTCATGAGTCTTTACACCTTCGACAGCAATAACTGCTTGATAAGGAATTGGATATAAGGAACCTTTAATAAAGTCACCAGGGTTGTTACTCTTGATCGTAGGACTAGCAGGAATAGGTAACAGACCATTAGAAACGTTTGGATGATGATATGACAACATTATATAAGGATATAATAGCGATAATATAAAATACAGAATACGAAAATAATACAAAACGAAAGTATCTCGTATTTCGATAATATTCGACGAAAATTCACCAAATAAAGTACCAAAATATAGCTTGGACCATCAGGAACTTGTTCATGAATATAGTTCTTGGATATCCGAGTGAAAACTGTTCAAACGAGCGAGATTTGTATACTTCCCGATATAATTAACAATGTCAACAAAGGATCGTAAAACTTGCAAAGTGAAACCACGCGATATTTCATAAAATACTTGACCAAAATTCATCAAATTTGTACCAGAATGATCAGCATTCGATTAGGAACAAAACGATATATAATTTAATGCCAAAATGTAGAGATAAGAGGTAGAAAAATTCGAAAATTCACGGAGCGAAAATTTCCGACAAAAATGTCGCGTACTACACTTGATCTTAGCCAAAAGGCCGAGAAGCGATGCCTTCTTCGCCGTTTGCCACACATATTTCTACCGAACACTTGTGCTACGAAAACGCGGTGAGAAGGAGCTCGCCTGCGAGCGATTATGACGTCGACAAGCGCTTGATTACTCGTCGCACGAGCACGGCAAGTCCGTGGTGATAGCCCACCGCGACCCTCGCGGTGCTCTCGCGCACGCGCGTGCGGTCGTGGAGAGGGGCACGGCGGCCATGTGGCATGGACCGCGAGACGAGAGTTGCGAACGTATCGGCTTTCGCGCTCCTTAAAGATCCAGGAATGCGTCGAGCTTCTTTCACTCGCAAATTGCATTGTGACCCGGAAAGGTTTCGGGTCACGCACCGTGAAATAATGCGATGTTTGAATAAATGTTTACTTGGTATTCTATAAGTTTGTTTGACCGGCAAAACACGTGCGCTTGAGTGACACACGCGAGCCAGTTAATCGGCACTTGGAATGTACGTGCGATGGCTTGAAATGCCGTTGGCAAGCAAGTGACTTTATACAGGGAATGCAATTGAATAGTGTGCAAAGACTCGTTATGGTAAAATATAAACGTGTATTATAGCTTTGCTTGCCATATAATATGCACACGAGATGGAGAGATTTCGGCACGGAGAATATATAAAGAGAGTGTGTGCTGTGATAAATGACATGTTTGACATCGGATTCTATACAAAAACAATCGACACACACGGCAGTGTTAAGAAAGAACACACACGGCTTTATATACATTTATACATGAATATTATATGTTGAAGGGGACGAGCGCGAACGCAGGTCCCCACTACCAGAAATTATACGCTCGAGTTACCCACATTAGGGGTAATCGCAGGAGTCAACCCAGTCGAAGTGCAATGAAAGGGCCTCATCCTGAGAGGACCTCCTAGTTGATCAAGGTGCCTCTCGCGTCAGGTAAGTATGCTGCTGTTTACGGCGCTCACCTTATATACGCGATGATGATGAGACGCGATTGTGGTAGTTCGGGGGTTTCCCTCTTGTCTTGAACGTCATGTGCCGCGATCTAGAGAATGAAAAAGTATGCTAGTAAAATTAGATGTAGTTGATTCGGTTCATAGCCGAATGAAAACACGCTCACAAGGTGTGAAATATCAACATAGGATAAATAATAAAGTGTTACAAGTCATATGATATATATGTATGTTATATATGCATGAGAAAGCCGTGATATATTATTTCACGTGGTATTCGAGTATGGTGTTAATATAAATCTATCGGCATGTGAAAAGTAATTAAGTGTGTGTGTGATCGTCTAATAAACTAGAGATTGCTTTATAGTTTGATTTGAAATAAAAGAAATGTTCTTCCCCGAGTGGGGAAGGGGCCGTACTCGGAAGTAGTGCAATACCGAGACAACCCGTGGCCAGGGCGAAGCAAGCTTCAATCCCATGGCCGAAGTCCAAAAATCAGTTTAATATATGAGTTAGGCATTGCCTAACATATCAGATATTAAGCTGATAAGAACAGAAATTTTTATTACAGATAAAGAAGCCTATTTACATGAAGTATCTTAACTATTTGGTCAAATACTAAAGTTATACAACGTTTCAGTATATATACAATTATAATCTGGTTTATAGTGTTTTTGGAAAATTGTTCACTCCTAAACTTAGGCTGAAAGAATGATGATGAAACATGGTAATTTATAATAATAGCAGTTCGATTTTAGATAATGTTTAATATTGAGGAACCCCAGTGAGGTGTTCCACGTAAATGTTTCTTGAGCCTTTAATACTGTCAGCACAACATAGTTTCCTAAATAGAGTTCTATAGCGTTTGCTGACATATAGTTCGTCAAGAGCTCTCTCGTTTCCTGGATACCATCCGCCTAATGGGCCCACTACAAAACCGAACACTTTCGCTTGTAAATTAAGGGATCTGAAATGATCAATTAGGTAGTTATATTTGTTTTCTTTCCTTTCTGCAGCTACTACGAGGGCATCCGCGTCGTTCTCGAACGGGCAGGTAACGTCGATTATGGTCACTTTATTACCGTCCGTGACAACTAAATCGGGTCGATTATTACCGGGTGCACCTGGAACTATTTGATCAACAGCATAAGAGCCACGATGAATGGTGTTGGTAATTCTCTTAAGAATTTGATCATGTCTCGATGTTATGGAGGGCATATTTGGAAGACAATGGCAGATGATATGTGGGAGGGTTTCAGTATTGGCATCACTATGACATTTTCGACAGGTCGGTGAATTATTATTGGAAAACCGTGTCTTAACGTCGTTAGTGGGAAGGGTATTTGTTCTTGCACGATGAATGAAACGCCAGTCGCAAAATCGAATACCGGTACCATCATAACACCAGCTGTTCGTGGATGGAAATTTGGATGTCTGGAGGCATCTGGCAACTTTGCCCTGATCAGGAAGGGATTTGAGCTTATTTGCATGTTTCTCCAAACATTGGCGGTGAAGGTACGAGGCGACAGATTTTGCATTAGTAGATGTTGTGTTATTTGCACTTAAGGTTGGTTCAGTGATGGCATTTGTTATTTTAACGTTTAAAGCTTTAGCCGAAATTCTACAACACGACCATAACGTTTGACTATTATTAGCGCGGCTATGGTTCTTGAGATCTCCCTCACTAGATCCGGATAGGAATTCATCAATTTCTTGTTCTGTTGGGTCGCGATGTAAACAGCGATAAACCACTGATTTGAGTTGACCATGTGCAATGTTAAGGATGAAAGGGTCTTTTGATGACAAGATCTTAACTGTCTGGACCACTTTCTGTATGTGTCTCTCATCAAAGGGATCTTGTAGTCCTAATCCGCCAACCGATTTATCTGAGAAGAAATACGCCGCCGTCGATCTTTTGGGGAGGTTACAAATAGATCTAAGAACATCAACAAGTTTCCTACGGTAGTTTTGTAGGGAGAGTCTGGTAACTGGGCAGGCACGTAGTGCATAAGTCAAACAAGGTTGAATGAATGTCCTTATTGCATCCAGTTTTTGCCACGGTGTAAGAAGTGAATCGCGAATTTTTTCTAGGTCTTTAATTAGCCTCTCAGTGATGGTGTTCATGTCATTGGCATCATAAATCAGACCGATAGGGACACCAAGGTATCTATACGATTCTTCTTTCGTAAGGAAAGGGATATCACAGCGTTGAACATGGAATGATGTATTACTCACACGAGATGGTTCTTTCTTTCCACAAGTTAAAGCTAGTGTGGAGCATTTGTCTGGTCTGAAGGACAACTCCAAGAACATTGGCAGCCACAGAAACCGCATCAAGAATCTCTTGGAGACCTTCTTTGTTTCTACTAATTAGCACCAAGTCATCCGCGTAAGCTAAGATGGAAATAGGTTGGCCGTGCAGCTTGAAATGGATGTCCGGGTTCTCGTTACATTTTGAGACTACAGATTGGATTAATAGTTCTGATGTTAGATTAAAGAGAATGGGACTAACAGGACAACCTTGCTTAACACCGGCGTTGATATCAATCGGATTGGTTTCTTCAGACTGTGAGGTTCTAACTGTTGTGGTAGCATTCGAGTAAATGTCCTTTATAAGATCAACTAAAGAATCAGGGAATCCCATGTGTGATAAAGTGACGTATATTGCTTCATGTGAGATGCTTCCAAACGCATTACGCAGGTCAAGCCATGCAAAGAAACAGTTCTTATTATTCCTTTTACAATCTGCTACAATTGACTGAAGAGTAAAGGTATGCTCATGACAACCTTCAGATGGTCTGGCACTCTTCTGATGAGGTGACATCAAGTTGTTAGCAACGGCAAATTGAGAAATACGGGATGACAACAGAGAGGTGAACAGTTTATACAAACATGACATCAGCGCAATGGGTCTGAAATTGCTTGGATCACTACTGTCTCCTTTCTTGTATATCAAGATTATTGTTGACTGCTTCCAGATATTGGGGATTTTCTTCTCCGACAAACAACGATTGAAAACTAGTTGCAGCAACGAGCCATTAGGATCTACCAGTTTAAGGTGACGGTATTCAACTCTGTCTTTCCCAGGAGCCGAGTTAGACATTGACATCAACTTACGTCTGATATCTTTGGCAGTAAACAAGGCCATAAGATTAGGATCTTCATTGGCAGATGGGACGTTTTTATGCAAAGACTCAACTAAATCATCAATGTCAACATGCTTGGTAGCAAATGTGTCCGAAAAATACTGATGTGCTTGATCCGTCGAACCGGTATAAACCGTCGTGTTATCTTTCAGAACTTTACGAGCAGCTCTCTTCTTTGAAATGCGGAACAGCGTTTGGAGACGTCTTGCTTCAATCGGGTTGTTTTTAAGCCTAGATCTATTAGGATGGGGGTCTCTTCGGTTAGGACGATTCGATGCAGGTCTGGGAGTTCTTCTTCGACCAGAGTTATTACTCGACATTTCCGTCCCCTTATCAACAACCGCTGTAGCAAGGTCTTCGCACGTATTGCAGAAAGCATCAAAGTCCGAGGCAGATGTAATTTTGCTCGACCAAATTCTTACGAATTCTGGAACATTTTCAACATCAGGATTTGGGTGGAATGGGATTTCATCAGATGGTGGAGCAGATGGGTTAACAGTAACCGAGCCATTGGGGGGATCCTCAACATCAGTTGTTAGAGACGGAGGAGGAGGGGTAAGGTTAAACGAGAGGTTTGGATTGGGAGCATCACTGAACCCATCAGTGCATCCACTAAAGGCGACCGATGAATCAGTAAATGGTTGATGGGAATGAATTGGTTGGGAAATAATCGGCGGGTCATTTGGGGCTTGGAAGGTAATCGGAGTTGGAATGGGGTTCAGTGGAGGGGGAGGTATAACCCTCTTCACGGCAGTACAATCATTTAAGAAGACCACTGCTTCAAGGGATGGGTTAAGGTGATGTTTGGGAAAGGAAATACTCGGTGAAGGTTTAGGTGGGGAACTGGTATTTGGGAAAGGTTGATCTTCAAGATCTGGGTGGTTTGGCGGAAGCTGGGAGGGAATCCTTTCAGGAGAGGCCACTGGTAACTGGGATGGGAAATCTCCGATCACGTCAGTACAACCACTTAAGGCGACCAATGGTTCAGGCGATTGTTGAAGGAAGTATGATAGGGATTGGCGATAGTGGGTCGAGGTGGGGAATGTGTGGAATCTAATGAATCTTCATCCGGGTCATCTTCAGGGTCTAAATCCAAAAGGATCGATTGAGGGATGTTGTTGATGGGGTGATTGGGAAGGGAGCACGGATGGTGAGGGATGAGGGCGCAGGGGTTAAGGGACTGATTGGGAATAATGGGGGAAGATTGGCGCTGTACAGGAATGTTATCGGGAGTATTGTCATTGGGATTAGTGGAACTGTGAACACTAGAATCGCGCACATGACAGGTATCCTGGCTACGTGTTGATGGTAATAAATTCGATATTCTACTCAATCTACGACTACTCCGAGGGGTGTTGGAATTCTCTCTGTCGGTGAAATACATGACTGGGGTAGGAGAATGAGGATATGAATTATTAGATCCAATTTTGTGATCACGTTGGAGGTCGACGCCCGCGCCATGACCCTTCGGGAATTTCCTACCGCATATATTACATATGGCCGATTCAAACAATTTAATATTCTCATGATTATTTTTCACGTGCCTTCTAAAATTTGCAATTGAACCAATTGTGACATCACATAAACAACAATAGACAGGTTTCCCTTCGGGAAAAATACGTTCAACATACAGGGACTTAACATCATCTGGGATTATAATTTTATGACTCTTAGAGCGATGAACTCTAAGACCACCTTGAGAAAGTGATATAAAATCACAGTCTGGGCATTTGATAAACCCTTGTTGGGAATCATCCATAGACATTGTTACTGATGGAGCATAAAAGAACAAATAAATAGTACAAATACGTAACAGATAACGCACGATAAAACACCGTCTAATTAGAATAATTCATCAGACGCCATTAATGAATACATAATAACCATAAATATGGGGAATCCCCATGTACGAGCTTAAATTCGTAAACTGAATATATAATTATCGGGAAATTCAAAGCAGAATGACCATTGGAAATCCAGAAAACACTCCGTAATTCAAAAACTTTTAAAGATATAACTCTCTGGAAATCAAGGTACCCACGGTAACTATAAATTAGCCAAGTTATAAATGAATATCACCAACAGTACGAAAGTTACAAACGAAATACGAAACTCTGACGGGAAATAAACAATGATACACTGACTTCACGCACTAAACTCCAAAGTATTGATATTTCACGAAATAATCAACAAGACAGTACAAATAATATATCAAAATGTTCCCACTGACGAGATAAAACCAAATACGTCGACAATTTTCACAAATGATGAACCATAAAGGAGGAACAGACGAACAAAGATCACAATAATAATACAAACTCTGACGTAATAATTAATTCAAATATAATCCAACGGACGAAAATTAAAAGCCAGTATAATTCACGAACGACGCACAAATACTAGTCCAAACAATGACAATATAACAAGAGACAATATCACAATGCACACAGCAAATTTCAATTGAATCCGACCAGCAGATGAAAAGTTATAATCGACAAACCAAAATAATATATTTACAGCGAGAGCAACGGTGGAATAATCCAATAATGTTTAAAAACCAGCAGATAACTTCAAATAACGAATAATATCCAACTTGAAAATATATTCACAGTGTGCAGAAGAACTTTATCTTTAATTTAATATAATAATTTATTAAAATAGACGGAAAATAAGATAAAAAATTATACACTTGATCTTCTTTTGGGAAGATCAGTACCGGCTTCAGAGACACTGCCAGGAGAAGCCAGCGATGCAATGGTCCCATACCAGTCGTGCTGATTTCACTTGGCCAACTTAGTGCAATATGACCAAGGTTTGATCGCAGTGCAGCTCGGCTTCCCCCCAACCCCGGGGCTCCCTCAGCACCGATGCTTCCAGAAAGAGTGCGTCAGACATTGTGGATCTCTGCAGTAATGTCAGAGAATCCCTTCATCCGCAACCCCTCCCCTCAGCATCTTAGCCAAAAGGCCGAGAAGCGATGCTTTCTTCGCCGTTTGCCACACATATTTCTACCGAACACTTGTGCTACGAAAACGCGGTGAGAAGGAGCTCGCTTGGGAGCGATTATGACGTCGACAGGCGCCTGATTACTCGTCGCACGAGCACGGCAAGTCCGTGGTGATCGCCCACCGCGACTGTCGCGGTTCTCTCGCGACTGTCGCGGTTCTCTCGCGCACGCGCGTGCGGTCGCGTAGAGGGGCACGGCGGCCGTGTGGCATCGAGCGTGAGACGAGAGTTGCGAGCGTATCGGCTTTCGCGCTCTTCAAAGATTCACGAATGCGTCGAGCTTCTTTCACTCGCAAACTGCGTTGTGACCCGGAAAGGTTTCGGGTCACGCGCCGTGAAATAATGCGATTTTGGAATATTTACTTGCTATTCTATAAGTTTGACCGGCAAAACACATGCGTTTGAGAGTGACACGCGAGCCAGTTAATGGGCACTTGGAATGTACGTGCGATGGCTTGAAATTCCGTTGTCAAGCAAGTGACTTTATACAGCAGCGAATGAATTGAATAGTGTGTGCAAAGACTCGAAGTGCTTACAAAATATAAACACGTGTATAGCTTTACTTACCATGTAATATGAACAGGAGATGGAGAGATTTCGGCACGGAGAATATATAAAGAGTGTCTTCTGTGATAAACGATATGTTTGACATGGGATTCTATACAAAAACAATCGACACACCCGGCGGTGTTAAGAAACGAACACGGGCTTTATACATGAATATTATATGTTGAAGGGGACGAGCGCGAACGCAGGTCCCCACTACCAGAAATTATACGCTCGAGTTACCCACATTAGGGGTAATCGCAGGAGTCAACCCAGTCGAAGTGCAATGAAAGGTCTCATCCTGAGAGGACCTCCTAGTTGATCAAGGTGCCTCTCGCGTCAGGTAAGTATGCTGTTGTTTGCGCCGCTCACCTTATATACGCGATGATGATGACACGCGATTGTGGTACTTCGGGGGTTTCCCTCTTGTCTTGAACGTCATGTGCCGCGATCTAGAGAATGAAAAAGTATGTTAGTTAAAATTAGATGTAGTTGATTCGGTTCATGGCTGAACGAAAACACGCTCACAAGGCCGGTGTGAAATATCGGCATAGGATAAATAATAAAGTGTTACAAGTCATATGATATGTATGTTATATATGCATGAGAAAGCCATGATATATTATTTCACGTGGTATTCGAATATAAATCGATCAGCATGTGAAAAGTACTCAAGTGTGTGTAATCGTCTAATAAAGTAGAGATTGCTTTATAGTTTGATTTGAAATAAAAACAATGTTCTTCCCCGAGTGGGGAAGGGGCCGTGCTCGGATGTAGTGCAATACCGAGACAACCCGTGGCCAGGGCGAAGCAAGCTTCAATCCCATGGCCGAAGTCCAAAAATCAGTTTAATATATGAGTTAGGCATTGCCTAACATATCAGATATTAAGCTGATAAGAACAGAGTTCTTATCTGGGGCTAAAACATTCATATCTTTTCATTCGTGTGTTTGACTGATTGTGCAGTGTACCTATTATGTTGCCCTAGTGGCGTCCTAGTGTTCATGAGTCCTAAACTGATTTTATTTGGTCCTAGCTGTGCTTGTCATATGCATTAAAAACAAAAAATGGTGCCTGGGGTTGGCAAATCATAAGTATAAAGTGCGCTTGTCCGTTAATCGGAGAAATGATAAGTGTGAGGTGGTAAAATGGAGAGTTATTTAAAGAGAAAAATAAAAAACAATATATTTAAGGAAGGACATCGTCACACCCAAGATGTTGGCGATAGATGTCCGTGGACCCTTGGATAACGTCAGTGCAGCACAATTTGCGGAAAAGATTTTTGTACCGAGGTGACATGCCAAGTGCAGAGAGGACTCGTTCGTTGCCAGGGTGCCAGGTGCCAAGTGCGCCGATCGCAAAGCCAAATACTTCACAGGATTTGCCTTGGGATTCAAAGTGGGTTTGAAGGTGAAGGTACTTAAGTTCCTTGCGGGCAACAGCTTCATCCAAGGCTTCCTCGCCGTTTTCAAAAGGGCAGCACACATCGATAATGGTTACTTGGTTATCATTCTCTATAACAATATCGGGGCGTACAGGTGAGCCACTATTGCGGACGGTTTGGTCGGTGGAGATCGAGCCATGGCGAACAGCGTTGGTGAGGCGATCTACTATCTTGTTGTGCCTGGTGGTGATTGCTGGCATATTTGGAGTGCAGTGGCAGAGGACATGTGGGAGGGTTTCATCATGTTCACAGTGGCGACAGGAAGGACTTGTGTCAGACCAGCGGTGCTTTACAGAATTGATGGGGAGGCAGTTGAGGCGAGCGCAGTGAATGAATCGCCAGTCTTTGAATCTCATATTGAGGCCAGTGAAGTGCCAGTTAGAGCCATTTCCAAATTTGTCATTTGAGAGGGAGCGTGGAACTTTGCCTTGGTCGCGGAGGTCGCGTAATGATTTTGCAGAATTCTCACGTTCTAGATTGTGAAGAAAACGGCACACGTCCTTGGCGGCAATTTCGTCAGCGTAGTCGGTAGCAGAGATGGAGGGTGGGCCAGTAGCAGGGACGTTGATGGTGATTTTGATGGTCCTGGTGGCATTGCGGGTTTGAGTCCATAGGGAGCCGGTGCGGGAGCGAATGGATTCCAGGCGGCGATCTGGAGCATTGGAGAGGAAATTGGATATGAGTGAGGGTGTGGGATCGGACTGGGCTGCGAAACGTACAGTTTGTCTGAGTTCTGACTTGGCAATAGCGGAAACGGTGGGATCCTGGGAAGCAAGCATTTTGATGGCTTGGACAATCGTTTGCAGATGATTTTCGCGGGTGGGATCAGTGAAGCCAAGGCCACCAGATTGCTTGGAGGCAAAGACATAGTGGGTTGTGGAACGGGTAGGAAGATAGCAGACAGTTCTGATAGTTTTAATCAGTTGGGATCGGTAAGATTGAAGGGATTTAGTAGTGGGGTCGGTTGATCGGAGGGCGTAGGTGAGGCATGGTTGGATGAAGGTACGGATCGCGTCGAGTTTCTGCCAAGGTGCGAGCAGGGATGTCTCGATCTTCTCAAGCTTACTGGTTAGGTCGTCAACGAGCTTTTGGAGGTCGGTGATGTTGGGTATGAGGCCAATGGGGACACCCAGGTAGCGGTAGTGATCTTCTTGGCTCAGAGCATTGATGGATTCACCTTGGATGAGGAAATCATTGGCACAGATACGTGGAGCACGCTTGTTCAAAGAGAGACTCGCACATTTATCCGGTCGGAATTGTAGGTGGAGAGAGTCAGCAGCTGAGGAGACAGCATCGAGGAGGGATTGGAGGGACTCTTTGGTGCGGGCCAGTATAACAAGGTCGTCGGCATATGCAAGAATGGAGATGGAGCATCCATGGTGCTTGAGGGGTCCACGGGAGAGGGTTTGGGCCTTTGCGTTGCACTTGCGTATAATCAGTTCCACAGAGAGATTGAAAAGGATGGCACTGAGGGGGCAGCCTTGCTTGACGCCAGAGTGGATGGGGATGGAGGGTGTCTTGCCGAGCGGAGTTACTACTTCAGTGGTAGCACCAGTGTATATCTTGCCAATCATCTCCACCAGGTCTGGAGGAAAACCCATGTGCGAGAGGGTGGCCAGGAGAGCAGAATGTGGGATGCTGCCAAAGGCATTGCGGACATCTAGCCAGGCGATGCAGAGGGGTCGAGGTTGCCGTCTAGCGTCGTTGACAATTGACTCAAGCAGGAACGCATGCTCATAGCAGCCCTCACTTGGGCGGGCACTCTTCTGCTCACTGGAGAGGAGGTCATGTTGGAGGGAGAAGGAGGTGATTCGTTTTGCCAGAACAGCCATGAGCAATTTGTAAAGGCAGGACATGAGAGCGATAGGGCGAAAGTTGCTTGCGTCCGAGGTGTCTTCCTTCTTATGGATTAATATTGTGGTTGCTGACTTCCATTCGGAGGGCACATCTTTGGCGAGGAAACAGTGGCGGAACATCTCAGCCAGGATTTCACATTTAGGGTCAAGGAGACGCAGGTGACGATATTCCAGGCGGTCTTTGCCAGGTGCAGAGTTGGACATGGATCTCAGTTTGGTTGAGAGTTCTTCTGGAGATGGAGGAGAGAACAAGGATTGGTCAGAATCCACAGATGGAACGAACGAGGATAACTCTTCGAGCAGGTGGGTAGTGTCACAGGTTCGAGGGCCAAAGGTTCGAGTGAAGTACTCCGTGGCATCATCAATGGATCCATCATAACCAGGGCTTTCATCTCCAAAGACTTTCCGGGCAGCACGCTTCTTCGAAATGCGATACAGATGTTGGAGGCGTTTGGCAGCAGTAGGGTCAGCTGAGAGAGGGCGACGACGGTCAATGGGGGGGCGAGCACTTGGGCGGTCAGGGCGACGTGGAGCTGGACGAGGGCGTTGCTGAGAGGACAAGGTACGAGCGAGGTCAACTGCTTCTGTGGTGAACTGCTGGGTGAGTCTCTCAAAGTCATGGAAGTCCATGTCTTCTTGAAACTCGAGCTTGTAACGTTGGCGGAAATCGTGCAGAGACGTGGTGGTTTGGGAAGTGGGGAAGGAAGCTGTGGAAGGATCCTCGATAACAGGGCTCTGGGCTGGTGGTGTCACGGACTGATTGCTCTGGGCTGGTGGTGTGACGGTTTGGCTAGGTGAGTTAGCAGATGGAAGTGATTGGGGACGAGGTGGGGGAGTGGTATCTTGATCAGGTTCGGTAATATCTTCCATGGAGGGAGGAGGAATGTCAAAGAAATCAGCAGCTCTTGGACGGGAAGTGACTGGCGGGTGATTGGTTGTTGCTGGGGCTGGTTGACGGGTACTAGGAAGGTTCGGTGTAGGGGTTGTAATGATGTTGGCCATCAGTGGGGGGATAGCAGGATGTGGAGTTGATGGGTTCACAGGTGCAGAAGGTGCCAAAGGGACAGGAGCATCTCCACAGGCTTCAAGGAACCGACGCATGAGTGTGGCATTGGTTTCGGGTGGAGGAGAAAAACTTGGAGGGGACAGAGCACTGGGAGACATAGGGTTCTGGGTGTCTGGTAGGGACTGTGAGTTCAAGGAGGCTGGGGAAGTAGGTGGTGGAGTGGAGAGTGGCAGGGATGACGGAGGTGAGGAGGTAGCTGAGGTGGAAAAGGTATCATTCGTGGATGGGCTCGTTGCAACTGGATGCTGGGAGGCTTGGTCAAGAGGATTGGAGGCGGTAGGAGTAAGTGGGAGGCGGTTTGTACGGTGTAGTTCAAGATGGTCCTGGACTTCATCTAGCGTCATGACTTCCATGCAGACAGAGCACGTGTAGGCGATGGTGAGGTTATACCAGCTGCCATGGCGGGAGAAGTGGGTGACAAAACTTCTGGGAGACTTCGCTTGTTTCGCCTTGAACGGACACACAGGGCACTTGATTACTTGCTTCCGTAAGTTGAGAAAAAAAGGAACAGATATTTCCAAGACATGGGAGAGTTCATGGGTGTATCTCACAATGTGCGTATGGCGGGTTTTCAAGTTCTTGAAAGTTTTTTCGCATGTGCCGCAGCTGAAGCGTTCCTTAGCAGGTCGGTCGCCGGGAAGAGGTGGCGAATGAGCTAAAGGAGAGCTCATTATAAAAGGTAACACGAGTACTTAAAGGACTTTAGAAAGATACGCTTAATTCAGATCATCAAAGGTACGGTAGACTACTTAAGTTTATAAAAAACGTCTGGTGAGACCTGGTGGTGATAGTTGTGTTTTGAGAAATTTCCACGAAAAGATATCTAGAAGCTAGGAGCAGCTTCTGACCACAACAAGTCAGTACTACAAAAATTTAGTCAAACTCTGCAAGCACAGAGGAGACCTAGCTTGGCCAGTAATTTGCTTCAGTAAACGCGATAACCGTAGTCGAGGCACGGATGTACTAGTCCGGGTCGCGGATACTGCGAATTTATCTTTGTGGGTCGAGGTAACACGTATAGTTTACTGCCACGCGGATAAATTCGAGTGAAAAATAGCAAAATACCAGAAACCGGACAAACTCAAACTCGGTATACGCCGAGGAGGTGCTGAGAAAAATAAATACAATTTAGGATAGCCAGATCGAAAGAAGCAGCGAGATTTTAAGCCGCAATCTAGGAATAAACTAACCCCAGCACGGGTAAGTTTATTAGTTTACCCTCAAGCCTTTCCTGAAGGAAAGGGGGACCTAGATCGGGAGTGTAAATACCTCTTGTCAAGTTGATATAGCCTCGCGGGAAAAAACCTCGTGGTCCGAGGGAAAAACACGGCGCTACACAACAGGAAAGCTGTAAAAACACTAGAGAAAATACTCAAACACAAGCCCGAGCTTGTGGAGTCTAAAGTTTGTGAGTAACTTAGACACTCAGGCCACTACACAAGACAGCGAAGCGTTCCTAGAAAAACGGCCGAGTGAAGCTAAATACGAGAGTGTCTATAAAGTTCTGAATAACCGCAGTTAGACAAAACCCGCTAGTACACAAACCTAAAACCTAAGAGACTTTATCAGCCTAAACTAATAAAGAAACTTAGCGCGATCCTACCTTAGCAGCAAGGCCAACCAAAAGAGAGAGTTTAGCTGAGTGTCTCTAAAAGACCTCCCAACTGCGCAGACTCAGATGGCTGTATGGCTGGTTGTTTGAATAAATTCAAACTGGAACAACTAATTGCTCCCCGTTGCCAAAATATCACTTCAGTAATAGCTAAGTGTCTCTAAAAGACCTCCTAACTACACTTGATCTTAGCCAAAAGGCCGAGAAGCGATGCCTTCTTCGCCGTTTGCCACACATATTTCTACCGAACATTTGTGCTACGAAAACGCGGTGAGAAGGAGCTCGCTTGCGAGCGATTATGACGTCGACAGGCGCCTGGTTGCTCGTCGCACGAGCACGGCAAGTCCGTGATGATCGCCCACCGCGACTCTGGCGGTTCTCTCGCGCACGCGCGTGCGGTCGCGTAGAGGGGCACGGCGGCCGTGTGGCATCGTGCGTGAGACGAGAGTTGCGAGCGTATCGGCTTTCGCGCTCTTCAAAGATTCACGAATGCGTCGAGCTTCTTTCACTCGCAAACTGTGTTGTGACCCGGAAAGGTTTCGGGTCACGCGGCGTGGAATAATGCGATTTTGGAATATTCACTCGGTATTCTATAAGTTCGACCGGCAAAACACGTGCGTTTGAGAGTGGACACGCGAGCCAGCCAGTTAATGGGCACTTGGAATGTACGTGCGATGGCTTGAAATTCCGTTGGCAAGCAAGTGACTTTAATATACAGCAGCGAATTAATTGAATAGTGTGTGCAAACACCCGAAGTGCTTACAAAATATAAACACGTGTATAGCTCTTTACTTACCATGTAATATGAACTGGAGATGGAGAGATTTCGGCACGGAGAATATATAAAGAGTGTCTTCTGTGATAAACGATATGATTGACATGGGATTCTATACAAAAACAATCGACACACACGGCGGTGTTAAGAAACGAACACGGGCTTTATACATGAATATTATATGTTGAAGGGGACGAGCGCGAACGCAGGTCCCCACTACCAGAAATTATACGCTCGAGTTACCCACATTAGGGGTAATCGCAGGAGTCAACCCAGTCGAAGTGCAATGAAAGAGCCTCATCCTGAGAGGACCTCCTAGTTGATCAAGGTGCCTCTCGCGTCAGGTAAGTATGCTGTTGTTTGCGCCGCTCACCTTATATACGCGATGATGATGACACGCGATTGTGGTACTTCGGGGGTTTCCCTCTTGTCTTGAACGTCATGTACCGCGATCTAGAGAATGAAAAAGTATGTTAGTTAAAATTAGATGTGGTTGATTCGGTTCATAGCTGAACGAAAACACGCTCACAAGGCCGGTGTGAAATATCGGCATAGGATAAATAATAAAGTGTTACAAGTCATATGATATGTATGTTATATATGCATGAAAAAGCCATGATATATTATTTCACGTGGTATTCGAATATAAATCGATCGGCATGTGAAAAGTACTCAAGTGTGTGTAATCGTCTAATAAAGTAGAGATTGCTTTATAGTTTGATTTGAAATAAAAAAAATGTTCTTCCCCGAGTGGGGAAGGGGCCGTACTCGGATGTAGTGCAATACCGAGACAACCCGTGGCCAGGGCGAAGCAAGCTTCAATCCCATGGCCGAAGTCCAAAAATCAGTTTAATATATGAGTTAGGCATTGCCTAACATATCAGATATTAAGCTGATAAGAACAGATACTTTTTTTTTTTTTTTTGTTTTTCAAAGAATATTATTCACAAATTTACGTTATTTACAGGTGAGTACTATATCTCTTAATAAACTAACTGTTAACTGATTTTAGATAACTGTCCGTTACTAAACTTAACTATTTTCTTTTCTAGATATCAATGTTTAACTAATTTTAGATAACTGTCCGTTACTAATCTTAACTATTTCCTTTTCTAGATATCAATGTTCAGCATTAAAGACTTATTTATGGTAAGTATTGGTTTTAGATATCTGTCCGTGAATATTAACTAATTTCTCTTTTCCTTTTTCTAGGTAACTGTTCAAAGGTAAGTTCTAGGCCTTGATGGCCTCTGTGCTCCGAGTGACTATATATTAAATACCAACTGCCCGTTTTGGATCTTGACTATTACTCCTTTATATCCCCATAATTGATCTATTCTATTGGGGTTCGTGATAAAATCCGTTTGAATCCGTTGTCTTATAGCCCGCATCACTCTGTTCTTCATGTTCCCCGGTTGAAAGCCATGGTCGTACACCCGTTTGTTTCTAGTGTGCCAAAGCAGTTCCGCTGCCTTTGCGAGAATGTAGTGACATATTTCTTTCGCTCGATCATCGAGAGGTAGGTTGCGATGGAACAGGATGGTTTCAACGTCGACCTGGATTTGCCGACCCGCTATGGATGTAAGCAGTGGTTGAAGGTCATTCCACATCTCTTGTGCCCGCTGGCAGATAAAGATGGCGTGCTGTGTGTCTTCTCGGTGTTGACAGTATGGACACGTCGGATTTATCTGCATCCCCCACCGGAGGAGATAATCTTTCGTTGTCAGAACTCTGTGTATCAGTTTCCAAAGAAACTCTTTCACCTTGTTCTCTGTTTTTGAGGCCCATAGGTTGCTCCATGTGACTTGGAACTGGGGCGGTGGATGTATGTACCGTTTCCATAGGTTTTCACAGCGTGGTTGATGGGGTGTTTGCAGGAGTTCCTTTATTCTCTGTGATGTTAGTTGGTCATTCGAGATGTGGTTGAGGGTCTCGCGATTCTGTTGTGCAAACTTGACAATTTCGTGGTACCATTTTGGTATTTGTCCAGGATGACCATGTGGTTTCAGGTTGGACCGCAACCATTTCCACTCGTCCTTGATATTTCCAAGTACCTGACCTGTCCAGTATCGTCCGTAGGCAAGCCATGTGGTGGATTTTGCTTGATTTGTCAGATGTCTTATCCATTTGATTAGAAATACTGTTTTCATGATGTGGAGGTCCGGGATGGCCAATCCGCCCTTGCTCAGTGGAAGGTGACATGTTTCTCGCGATACTAGCTCGTTCTTTTTTCCCCACAGGAAAATGAATACCGCCCGATGTAATCTTGTGACTACCGGCTCCGGGAGCGGAAACATGCTCGCCAGATACACTATCGTCGCGATGGCATACGTTCGTAGTATAACCGCTTTGCCTTTCATTGTTAATTGTCTCGTCGACCACCGCTCGAGAGTCTTTTCGACTTTGTCGGTTGGCGTTTCCCAATCTTGGTTCATATCATTACCAATATTTGCTCCCAGTACCCGAACGTGGGTAGTTCTCCACTTAATTGGCACTGGGCCATGCTCTCTGCCCGCTTGTTGCCCGACATAAGTGCCTTCAGTTTTCCCCATGTTTAATTTACTTCCGCTCGCTCTTTCGAAGTTGTTAATTTGGTCGAAAGCTCGCGTTACAGATAAATCGTCCTTGAGAGTCAGAGTACCGTCGTCTGCATAAGCAGAAATCTTGCTTGTTTCCGGGGAACCTGGGATGGAGACGCCTTCGATTCTGCTGTCGTTTCGAATTGCATTAGATAGGGTCTCGATGATCATAGTGTAGAGGAGTGGTGACAGAGGGCATCCTTGACGAACACCCCGGTGCAAGTGGATTCGTTCCGACAGCCATCCATTATTAGTGATACGACAGTTCGCTTCATAATACAAGGTTTCGATCCACCGGATAAAACTAGGTCCATAGTTTAGTTTTTTCAAGATCTTGATTAGGAAGTCCCGATCTACCCTGTCAAAAGCCTTTTCCTGGTCGAGCCCGATCAGAATGAGGTTCAAGTTCTTGGTGGTTGCCTCGTGTGCCATGTCTCGCAAACGTTGTACGCTGTCGAAAATGGTCCGCCCCGGAATACCACACGTCTGGTCTTCGTGTATCACCTCCGGGAGGGTGGGTCGAATACGGTTTGCCAGGAGGGTGGAAAGGAGCTTATAATCGGTATTCAGCAGGGAGATAGGTCTCCAGTTGGGAAGGAGATCACGCCTACCTTTCTTAAAAAGCAGTCGTAATAACGATTCACGTTGGGAAGAAGACATTGCACCGTTTAGGTAGTTGGCATTAAGCACCTCACATAGATCCATTACCAGCTCTGCCCAAAAGGTCTTATAAAATTCTACTGGCAAACCATCCGGGCCGGGTGATTTATTCAAATGCATTTTTTTCACCGCTGCTGTCAGTTCGTCCTTTGTCACGGGCCCTTCACATGTAGCCCTGGTCTTTCCATCGAGCTTACGGTCTAACTGATTAAGAAAACTGTCTTGTTGTTCGGTGTCTACCGGATCATTGGTGTATAGCTGTTCGTAAAACCGCCTTGCCTCGGCTAAAATCTGTTCGTTAGAGGTTACTTCGCCGTCTTCAGTACTCAATTTTGAGATGCACGCTTGATCTTGTTTCGCTCGTTCCAAGTTAAAGAAATACTTAGTCGGTTTTTCTCCCTCTTCTAACCAGGTCGCTCGGCTGCGTACCTTTACCCCTTCGATGCGCGTGGTCACGAGCTGGTTAATCTGTTGTTCTAACTCGTGGATACGATTTGTGTCTGGGTGGAGTTCATTCTTCATTGTGGTCAATTTCTGTTGTAAATTCGCTTCGTTCTGTCTTCGGCTTCGGGCCTTCCGCACCGAGTGGCCGATAGCGATCTGTTTAAACCGGCACTTGGCTTCGTCCCACCAGTCCGCGATACTTTCGAAGTTTTCTTTCTTTCGTACCCAGTATGTGTAAAAGGTTCGTATCTCGCGTTGAAAACCTCTGTCTTTTAAGATAGAAATGTTTAATTTCCACGTCCCTTTGCCTCGCGTTTGTATCTGGGTTAGCATTGTCACCATTTCGACGGCGGAGTGGTCGGAGTGAGGACACGCCCGAATGGTCGAGGTGGTCTGTTGTTGCAGAGCTTGGGGCACGTACCATCGGTCCAGCCGGGACCTTAGAGAGAAGTCGCGGTTGTTCCAGGTAAAGATCTTATCTCGTTCGTGTGTATCACGCCAAGTGTCTACAAGTTGGTTTGCATTGCAAAAATCATTAAGTTCAATTATGCCCACCGTTCCACTTTGTGGATTTCCCCCTTGTTTGTCTAGGGATACGTCCGGTATACAATTAAAATCACCAGCCAACATCAGATTGTAATCACCTGGTTTAAAATCCCACAACCCATCAAAGAACGTCTTGCGTTCTCTCGGTATTGTCGGTGCATACAGGTTCATAAGGTTGATACCAGTTTCGTTTATATTTACAGTGGCCGCAAGTATGCGGCCGTTAGTGTCTTTCCGTGTGTTAACTATTTCGACTTGCGCGCGCTGATGGAACAGAATCGCCACTCCACAGCTGCGGTGTGTACCCCTGTTCCAAATGCACGTGCCCCCCCATTCTGTTGTCCATGTCCGTTCGTCCTGTTCAGTCTCATTATGCGTTTCTTGTAAAAAGATAATGTCTGCGTTGAAATTTCTAAGATAATCAAAAAGTTTGTCTCGTTTCTGTTTGTCCACTATGCCATTAACATTGAGCGTTACCAGTCTCACTTTGAAGGTGGTGGTATTGGGGTGATGAACGGGTTTCGATTGTGGGCCGAAGACACCACAACAGGCACTTTCCGGTTCCGTGTGTTCTTTCCTTTTGGTGGCTCTTTGTTGTTGGTTCGTGGGGGGCCTGTGTGTTGCTCAATACCTTCCTTCAAGGGTGGAGGGGTCGTTTTCAAAGTTTTTGGGGGTGGTTCGTCCTCGTGGTTACTGTCAGAGTCACTGTCGCGGGTGGGTGTTGTTTGGGTGTCCATGTGCTGCTGGTCTACCGTGTCTGTTGCTGCACTATCGCTTTGTTTGTTGGTGTTGTTTTCCTGTTGATCCATCACCTCATCAGCGACTTTGTTTTCAGGGTCCCATCCGCTTGAACCCCAGTCTCTGTCTGACGGTGGTTGGAAAGACGTTGCGTTGTCGTCCTTTTCTGTTGCATTTCCATCATTTGACCTCGGGATCTCGTCCTCTGTCGTATTTTCATGCGTTGACCTCGGGATTTCATCCTCTGTCGTTTTCTCATTGGTGCTGGCTGTGTTTGTTTCTGCAGTTTGCTCGGTGTTCTTCGCTATGTTGTCCACTGTGTCGTTAGTGTCTTGTGCGTATAGGGCGGGATAATCTTGTACGTACTTTTCGCAGTCTTTCTGTTCGTGCCCTTTCTCTTTACAGTGGAAGCACCGTTTATCAGGGCACTCCCCTTTCTTATGGCCGGGTTTTCCACATTGCTTGCATACCGTACCGGCTGTGCAATTCCTGGCTTCGTGACCCGTTTGCATGCAGTTGCGGCAGGTTTTCGGTTGATCTCTGTACACTGTTCGTACTCGGAATTTACCGGCATAAATAAAGGAAGGGATGTTCTCGCTGAGGCTTTCGAATTGTGCGTGTTTGATGCCTGTTTTAATGTTAATGCGGGCGTCGAGGTCATCCGTGAGTGATACAAGTTTCCCGTACAGGCTTAGAGTCTGTTCCAAGATTTTACTC
This sequence comes from Paramuricea clavata, assembly GCA_902702795.2. Classification (NCBI taxonomy): domain Eukaryota; kingdom Metazoa; phylum Cnidaria; class Anthozoa; order Malacalcyonacea; family Plexauridae; genus Paramuricea; species Paramuricea clavata. Next base: position 46,738 of record CACRXK020001650.1, read on the forward strand.
TCCGTATCTAGGGGGTATCCGAAAACTTTAACCCATATGTATGTAGGTCTTCTTGGTCGCGGGGGATCTAACGATTTAAGTGCAAACTTGAGGTCGTGTAACTTTATCTCTTTCCCAGCAGCTTCAGTGCGTTGTTGTCTGGTGTAAAACACAATATACCAGAACTTCTTTCCCATGCATTCAATGCCTTCGATCGATTGTTCGTTTATTCCAGCTTCAACAATACTGTTGAAAATTTCCCGCCGAAGGAGGAAAGGACCATCTGCGGTGGCCTCATCCGGTAAGCCCTCCAACGAGAGTTGTAGTGATCTGGGTCGAGCCATCCCAGCGACGGGATCTGGCGTCCAACCAGATGTAGACCAAAAGCGGCGAGCGGTTTGGCTATTCGGCCCGCGGGAGGGTTCCTCAAAGAGACTTCGGCTTTAACCTCCGTCCCCCTAAGGTCCTTGCCTTGGGCTAGAGACCTCCCCACTCACACACTTACCAACTCGTAGACTTCGGGCTCCTGCCCCTTTTTTCTCTTCTTGCTTCCAATCGAGTCCTGTAGCCAGAGTCCAGTCTCCAGGATCCAGGTTTTTCACTGGAACTTTCAACTTTACTCCCGGCGACTAAGATACAAGATGCAACAGATACTACACTTGATCTTAGCCAAAAGGCCGAGAAGCGATGCCTTCTTCGCCGTTTGCCACACATATTTCTACCGAACATTTGTGCTACGAAAACGCGGTGAGAAGGAGCTCGCTTGCGAGCGATTATGACGTCGACAGGCGCCCGGTTACTCGTCGCACGAGCACGGCAAGTCCGTGATGATCGCCCACCGCGACTCTGGCGGTTCTCTCGCGCACGCGCGTGCGGTCGCGTAGAGGGGCACGGCGGCCGTGTGGCATCGAGCGTGAGACGAGAGTTGCGAGCGTATCGGCTTTCGCGCTCTTCAAAGATTCACGAATGCGTCGAGCTTCTTTCACTCGCAAACTGTGTTGTGACCCGGAAAGGTTTCGGGTCACGCGGCGGGGAATAATGCGATTTTGGAATATTCACTCGGTATTCTATAAGTTCGACCGGCAAAACACGTGCGTTTGAGAGTGGACACGCGAGCCAGCCAGTTAATGGGCACTTGGAATGTACGTGCGATGGCTTGAAATTCCGTTGGCAAGCAAGTGACTTTAATATACAGCAGCGAATTAATTGAATAGTGTGTGCAAACACCCGAAGTGCTTACAAAATATAAACACGTGTATAGCTCTTTACTTACCATGTAATATGAACTGGAGATGGAGAGATTTCGGCACGGAGAATATATAAAGAGTGTCTTCTGTGATAAACGATATGTTTGACATGGGATTCTATACAAAAACAATCGACACACACGGCGGTGTTAAGAAACGAACACGGGCTTTATACATGAATATTATATGTTGAAGGGGACGAGCGCGAACGCAGGTCCCCACTACCAGAAATTATACGCTCGAGTTACCCACATTAGGGGTAATCGCAGGAGTCAACCCAGTCGAAGTGCAATGAAAGGGCCTCATCCTGAGAGGACCTCCTAGTTGATCAAGGTGCCTCTCGCGTCAGGTAAGTATGCTGTTGTTTGCGCCGCTCACCTTATATACGCGATGATGATGACACGCGATTGTGGTACTTCGGGGGTTTCCCTCTTGTCTTGAACGTCATGTGCCGCGATCTAGAGAATGAAAAAGTATGTTAGTTAAAATTAGATGTAGTTGATTCGGTTCATAGCTGAACGAAAACACGCTCACAAGGCCGGTGTGAAATATCGGCATAGGATAAATAATAAAGTGTTACAAGTCATATGATATGTATGTTATATATGCATGAGAAAGCCATGATATATTATTTCACGTGGTATTCGAGTATGGCGTTAATATAAATCGATCGGCATGTGAAAAGTACTTAAGTGTGTGTAGTCGTCTAATAAACTAGAGATTGCTTTATAGTTTGATTTGAAATGAAAAAATGTTCTTCCCCGAGTGGGGAAGGGGCCGTACTCGGATGTAGTGCAATACCGAGACAACCCGTGGCCAGGGCGAAGCAAGCTTCAATCCCATGGCCGAAGTCCAAAAATCAGTTTAATATATGAGTTAGGCATTGCCTAACATATCAGATATTAAGCTGATAAGAACAGATACTACACTTGATCTTAGCCAAAAGGCCGAGAAGCGATGCCTTCTTCGCCGTTTGCCACACATATTTCTACCGAACATTTGTGCTACGAAAACGCGGTGAGAAGGAGCTCGCTTGCGAGCGATTATGACGTCGACAGGCGCCTGGTTACTCGTCGCACGAGCACGGCAAGTCCGTGATGATCGCCCACCGCGACTCTGGCGGTTCTCTCGCGCACGCGCGTGCGGTCGCGTAGAGGGGCACGGCGGCCGTGTGGCATCGAGCGTGAGACGAGAGTTGCGAGCGTATCGGCTTTCGCGCTCTTCAAAGATTCACGAATGCGTCGAGCTTCTTTCACTCGCAAACTGTGTTGTGACCCGGAAAGGTTTCGGGTCACGCGGCGTGGAATAATGCGATTTTGGAATATTCACTCGGTATTCTATAAGTTCGACCGGCAAAACACGTGCGTTTGAGAGTGGACACGCGAGCCAGCCAGTTAATGGGCACTTGGAATGTACGTGCGATGGCTTGAAATTCCGTTGGCAAGCAAGTGACTTTAATATACAGCAGCGAATTAATTGAATAGTGTGTGCAAACACCCGAAGTGCTTACAAAATATAAACACGTGTATAGCTCTTTACTTACCATGTAATATGAACTGGAGATGGAGAGATTTCGGCACGGAGAATATATAAAGAGTGTCTTCTGTGATAAACGATATGTTTGACATGGGATTCTATACAAAAACAATCGACACACACGGCGGTGTTAAGAAACGAACACGGGCTTTATACATGAATATTATATGTTGAAGGGGACGAGCGCGAACGCAGGACCCCACTACCAGAAATTATACGCTCGAGTTACCCACATTAGGGGTAATCGCAGGAGTCAACCCAGTCGAAGTGCAATGAAAGGGCCTCATCCTGAGAGGACCTCCTAGTTGATCAAGGTGCCTCTCGCGTCAGGTAAGTATGCTGTTGTTTGCGCCGCTCACCTTATATACGCGATGATGATGACACGCGATTGTGGTACTTCGGGGGGTTCCCTCTTGTCTTGAACGTCATGTGCCGCGATCTAGAGAATGAAAAAGTATGTTAGTTAAAATTAGATGTAGTTGATTCGGTTCATAGCTGAACGAAAACACGCTCACAAGGCCGGTGTGAAATATCGGCATAGGATAAATAATAAAGCGTTACAAGTCATATGATATGTATGTTATATATGCATGAGAAAGCCATGATATATTATTTCACGTGGTATTCGAATATAAATCGATCGGCATGTGAAAAGTACTCAAGTGTGTGTAATCGTCTAATAAAGTAGAGATTGCTTTATAGTTTGATTTGAAATAAAAACAATGTTCTTCCCCGAGTGGGGAAGGGGCCGTACTCGGATGTAGTGCAATACCGAGACAACCCGTGGCCAGGGCGAAGCAAGCTTCAATCCCATGGCCGAAGTCCAAAAATCAGTTTAATATATGAGTTAGGCATTGCCTAACATATCAGATATTAAGCTGATAAGAACAGATACTACACTTGATCTTAGCCAAAAGGCCGAGAAGCGATGATTCTTCGCCGTTTGCCACACATATTTCTACCGAACATTTGTGCTACGAAAACGCGGTGAGAAGGAGCTCGCTTGCGAGCGATTATGACGTCGACAGGCGCCTGGCTACTCGTCGCACGAGCACGGCAAGTCCGTGATGATCGCCCACCGCGACTCTGGCGGTTCTCTCGCGCACGCGCGTGCGGTCGCGTAGAGGGGCACGGCGGCCGTGTGGCATCGAGCGTGAGACGAGAGTTGCGAGCGTATCGGCTTTCGCGCTCTTCAAAGATTCACGAATGCGTCGAGCTTCTTTCACTCGCAAACTGTGTTGTGACCCGGAAAGGTTTCGGGTCACGCGGCGTGAAATAATGCGATTTTGGAATATTCACTCGGTATTCTATAAGTTCGACCGGCAAAACACGTGCGTTTGAGAGTGACACGCGAGCCAGCAAGTTAATGGGCACTTGGAATGTATGTGCGATGGCTTGAAATTCCGTTGGCAAGCAAGTGACTTTATACAGCAGCGAATTAATTGAATAGTGTGTGCAAACACTCAAAGTGCTTACAAAATATAAACACGTGTATAGCTCTTTACTTACCATGTAATATGAACTGGAGATGGAGAGATTTCGGCACGGAGAATATATAAAGAGTGTCTTCTGCGATAAACGATATGTTTGACATGGGATTCTATACAAAAACAATCGACACACACGGCGGTGTTAAGAAACGAACACGGGCTTTATACATGAATATTATATGTTGAAGGGGACGAGCGCGAACGCAGGTCCCCACTACCAGAAATTATACGCTCGAGTTTCCCACATTAGGGGTAATCGCAGGAGTCAACCCAGTCGAAGTGCAATGAAAGGGCCTCATCCTGAGAGGACCTCCTAGTTGATCAAGGTGCCTCTCGCGTCAGGTAAGTATGCTGTTGTTTGCGCCTCTCACCTTATATACGCGATGATGATGACACGCGATTGTGGTACTTCGGGGGTTTCCCTCTTGTCTTGAACGTCATGTGCCGCGATCTAGAGAA
>CACRXK020001651.1:0-51444 GCA_902702795.2 Paramuricea clavata
GCTCTATCAGTTCTAAACTGTTCTTCCTAGAGGTCCAGTAAGGATCATCTCTTATTGATCCAGTGTTACTACAGGAGGAAACCTAAACTAAACTAACTTTATTTATACTGGATAGCTCTATCAGTTCTAAACTGGTCTCCCTAGAGGTCCAGTAAGGATCATCTCTTATTGATCCAGTGTTACTACAGGAGGAAACATAAACTAAACTAACTTTATTTATACTGGATAGCTCTATCATGCAATTCAGAATTGCTCTCCCTAGAGTTCCAGTAAGAACTATGCCTTATTGTATCGCTTATTGAGATCAAATTACTCGGAGGAAACCTGTGGTGTTTGGAAGAGTCAACCTGGAACTATTCTTCTTACATGCGGCTGAGGAGAAATGAGGTAACCGTATATTGCAGGAACCACCGACCCAGAGGTGGGACGCGCATGCAGCAGCCAGTGTGCCAAGAACACCCTCAAGATAAAGAGCTTTCTATCACACTCCCCAACGTCTAGGTGGGGTTTCGTCCACCCCCTCCCCGCTTACCTATTCTTACAGTCATAACCTCTCCATGTGCACTCCGTGACTAGGTCCTCCCATTGATGTCCTGCAGGTCTTAGAATTTCTATCGGAACTTTAGTAACAGCTGTTGTAAATCGTTCCAGGAATAGGACATTCTCATTGATTTCATCTTTCGTGGGAAGGTACTCCCTGTCCGCGTCTTTGTACTCGTTGTAAGGAAGGCCATGCGAGGGTCTATGGGAGTAGGGTCTGTAAGATGTTTGCTGCCATGGGTTCCATGTTGTGTACGGGCGAGATGTAGTTCGATACCATGCAGGGTCTTCAGGCTTCTTAGTTGTATGAAATGTCCCGAACTTTGGGGACGAGGGACTAGGGCTAGGCGGATTTTGAGTGCCGCCTACAGCATCGCTGTATGTAGTTAGCGATTTGGTTGTGGGAGTGGTTGTGGGAGGCGGGTTTGATCCAGCAATATCGCGACGTTTCCGAGCTTTTGTACTGTCTAAGAAAAGAAATATGCATGTAGCATGGTTAATTAACTCAATGAGTGGTAACGCGCCAGTTGCATCTGCCACCTGCATTTAAGAGCCTGTTCACATGAGCGCAGCCAACTGAGACACTCGCCTGAATGAGATCTAGTGATCTACATGGCCTTTGTTAACGCATATAAAATTTAATTTGTGTTCATATGAGAAACCAGGCAGCCCAGCTGAGAGAGATCTAACCTTGCGCTAGATCTCAGTCAAGCTTTTAGTAGGATAAAATGTTCCGTTTCAAGACTTTATCCCACCTGGCCGGAATGAATATTGACCTATGATATCGTATTGAACGGCATCGTTGGAAAATACAAACGAAAAGAGACATTAATAGACATAAACAGACACTATTCAAGTTGTAATACAAGCTGCAGTTTGTTCAATTACAACAAAAAATATTTCAAAGATGTCATGTTTACATAATGATGTTCCAACAAGGCCGGATATTAGGTGGGATAAAAACACTCTCTTATATATGGGGCACCAACTGTAAAAAAAAAGTTATATTTAACAAATATAAAACTAGAAATAAACTAGAAATTGTGTGTTGATTGTTTCCACATAATTTCCAGTTTTCCCAATTTCCACGAGTGTTGATATAACTGCATGTATATCAATACAGAAAAAATGTTTTATAATTTTTTTATAATATAGCACAAAGAAATATAAAGAAAGAAATTTTCTGTGTTGATATTGAGTTATATCAACACGGCTCTTAGCCAATCAGCGTTCAGAATTTACAAATGCTATATTATAAAATACATTATTTGCAAACAATGTTTGTGTTTTGAATAAATAATCTATAGATTATTTATTCAGAACACAAACATTGTTTGCAACTATAATGTATTATACAACTATAAATAATGGAAAATTCGACATATTTTGGCTGATAATATTTCTTTCCCGGCAAACCGCGGGCTCATATGGAGAGACCCTCGGACAAACACAAACTTACTAGAAGCAGACGACGTGTTGTAAACACCAACTAAATTTAACATTTCTTCTTTCAGCTCCTTCGGGATTTCTTTAGTTCGTAACATGTTTAGATTACAGATTGTCACTGCTGGAAACGGCACTTGCTATAGGAATAGAAAGAAAAAGCTCGTTTAGTTCAAAACTATCTAGAGGTTCTCCCGTATTGGTTTAGTGTTGCAGAAGGAAACCAGAGCGCCGAAAGAAAACCTGTGGTGTTTGTTTTACGACGCAAGTTTATGAACATTTTCACGTAACCAGAAGCAGTTGCAAAAATGAACTATATATAGGCAGGAATCAAACCTGTGGCCTGTGATTCCGATGTAGCGCTCAAATAACTGGACTCAGTTGGTCAGACGGTTAGAGTGCTGGAATCGCATGCAGGGAGCCCGTTTCTACTTGCAATTTTTGCTGTGATTTTCTACTTCTGATATATGTGAACGAGCAGATGAGCTTTCATTGTTCTGAGTATATATCTACCCTCATCGAACATTCATAACTCGTCCACTCGTGTTCACATCGATCAGAAGAGGAAAATTGCACCGAACATCACAGCAAAAATTGCACTAAAGTTTAGTTCTATCGAAGGAGATGCGTCCAACTGAAAGGATTCTTTTCAATGGAGCGAATCTGCTGGGGACTCGAAGCCCAGTCACAGAGATGAAATACACATACACTATCACTATGTGTCACCCATGTACTAAACTCTGTGCCACCAGCTCTCACCTTTTCAAAAGTAATTCGTACACTGGTCGTCACAGGCCGTGATAAGTACAACAAAAATAGACCGCGCACTTGATATGTAAACATTCCAAATGATCCCACACAGACAAGAGCCCAAAATATTTTCCAGAAAACGCCTTCCGAACCTTCCAAACGACTGAATCCATGTGCTGTTGTATAACCAAGAAAATTTCGAATCAGTTTAGGAATGTTTTCTTTTTCATCCGAATTCCTTTCGCTCTGTTGAGCTTCGTTCATTTTCGGGAGATTTTTGCTGAAATAGGACGCATTTGGCAGGTAAATTTCTCTCTCAAATTTTACATCGTAGTTAGGTGTCGTCGAGAGCTTCCTGAAATGAGAGAATTTGAATCTACTGTTACTCAGTTAACTAAGCTGTTTCCGTGGCTCAGTGTAGATAGTATTGACCTTACGATTTTAGGACGGCAACGCGACGGCCAAAACAAACTCCTTCAAATAAATGGTAGTAAAGATAGTTCGTCGTATATTATCAATCGTATGAATTCAATAGTCTTAGAAGTTGAAGACATGGTTGGGAAGAGTTCTGCTAAACCCAGTTTGAAGTTGCACTTGTTGTGGCTTGGCATGCAGCCGTTGTATCAAGACGTGAAAATCTGTGATTTAGCGTTGTAAACCGAGCGAGGACAATGTCTAAATTATTCATATGTTGTAATTACTCAATTCGTTTCAATGATTTATTGCATGGTAGCCGTTGCCGTCCTAAAATTGTAAGGTCTCTAGTAATCCATATATTTTCTTAGTTCGTTTTATAGTTTCCTTTCGTCTCCGCCCCTTTGCATTTCCCGCGCGTTCAGTCTTAGTCAGGGAAACTATAAAACGAAGGAAAGTAGAGGGATTGCTCGCAGTCTGATAGTATTCTCAAAAAATATTAAAATGTGAGGAGATTTATTGGAAATTAGTGGATATTAGCTGCAGCTGCCATATTAGCATCTACAGCAGAAGCTAGACCTTCGCTCTAATCCTTTATAATTGAAGAATACTATTTGACCCCACAAACCTGTGACAGCTTATTGTATAACTTTACCTACACTGGACCACCACATTTGATGCAATATTAAAATCACTTTTTAACACGGTAAATATAGAGTATAGGAGAGCAAATACATACCCTGAAGTTTTGTACATTTGTAAGCATCCTATACCTCAATTGTATTGATATTAAGCTTTCTGCTCTGTCAGTCTGTCATTAACTTTGATATATAGTTTCTGATTATGCAGAGACAGAACTTTTTTAATAAAATATACAATACTGGGAACTTTCGAAAAGCACATATAGCCCAATACATTATGTTATCACCAGCTGTGTTTGAATACAATAACTTACAGTTTACAGTGAGCAAATAGCATTTTTATCTATGAGTTTAATGAATTTAAAAAGCCATAGGCTGCTTGTGCAATTAACTTGTTTCCATCGAATACATGCAAATATATATATACATATTTCAAAACTCATTAATAATTCAGGAGCAAACAAATAAAAATCATAAGCGTGTCGTGGTTTTATGTGATAAAAAATCACGTTAATTTACATAAACTTTAGCTTTGATTTTCTCGGTTTAGACAAAGTTTATTTTAAACTGAATTACTTCGCCAACTATGAACTCGTATAAGATGAGTCGTTTTTGAAGCTATTTAAGGCACTTGTATAGTCGTGTTTTATCACATATAAAACACTCCGCTACGCGTCGTGTTTTATATGTAATAAAACACTCCTACGCGTGCTTTAAATAGTACATATAATATCGTACATACAGCCCTGGTCAAACGCGAATAAGAGTTGGCAAGCTAGAGTTTACATGAGAGTTTTCTCAACTCTCATGGCTCATGCCCCGATCAAACGAGAACACGAGTTGGCTAGCTAGAGTTTATATGAGAGTTTTCTCAACTCTCATGCCCCGATCAATTAAACGAGAACAAGAGTTGCATTACAGTTGATGAGAGTTGACTGGATATTATTATATCGCACGTAGCGAAAACTCTCATCAAATCTCATCAAATTTGAATCAATTCAAAGTTGATGAGAGCTGCATGATGAGAGTTGATGAGAGTTTTTAAGGTACTGTGAAATATTTACGGTACGAATATGAACATGCATGTGAAGCACAATTGGAATATTTGCTGGCACCCCGTCGATAGCTCGTTTAGAAATAGAAATTTTAAGGTAGGAATACTAATTATAGAGGCAGGAATATAAGTTATAAAGGTAGGAATATAAATTATAGAGGCATATGTATATCACATATTTAAGGAAAAGTATATTCCTCTTCTATATAGATAACTCGCATGTCTGCCATTCAATTGTATGTTTGAATGAATTGGGTGAGGGCGGACATCATGAGCTGATTACGGCAATTCAAAGAGATTCACGTCTGCTTCGGTTGTGGTTTTGAAGTTAAGGCTAGTTTCCACTCAGGAAAATTATCCGTGGATTGGAACGGACAAGAAAATTTTTCTTTGTCTTGTGAGCTCTGGGTTGGAACTATAATGACTTTAACACAAAGAAAAATTTTCATGTCCGTTCCAATCCACGGATAATTTTCCTGAGTGGAAATTTGCCTTTAATGTAGCGAAATGTGTTAAAATATGCGTTATGTCTTCTATCAAGCAAAAAAGCCTTCATATAAAACCTCATTTTTGGAGACATTCTCAATCATACAAGACTGATATACTTATGTATGTGTTTGAAGTATAAGAATAGATAGGAGCATGCATTTCATAGACTTCCTGGAGTTCAAAAATTTCTTCTTGCACTTGTATGGTTACAGCCCCGTTTACACTACGCTTGATTTTTGGTGCCGTACCACTTTTTTGGTTCTTCGACTACCTAAATAGTCCAAGAACCAAAAAAGTGGTATACGGGCATCAATTTTATCCGTGCAGTGCCAAAAATTGAGCGTAGTGTAAACGGGGCTTAAGTTTTAATAAAAAGTTGCTTTTATCCGCATTTGTCAAATGAGATTGTCCATGATGTTTAGTCTGCATTTACTGGTCTTTAGTGATGAAAAATAACACGATATATAAATCAATATTTGTCTGAACTCTTTTGTCATGTTAAATTTGAAGCAAGCAACTTTTATATTATCTTCTGTTTTAGGTTTAAAATTTACATATTTAATATTATAATATAGCACAGTTTATATTCTGTATAACAACATTCAACGCTGAGCAAAGCCAAAGGTAGGAATTTAAAGTATGCATATGTGTTAAAAGTCGCCGCATTATACTGTAAGCACACAGTATAATTCAGGTGTCTACCGGCATCACCTGACGGTTATATTCTCAGTCATCTCTTATTAATTAACGATGTCGAGTCTCGTTTTTGTTTCGTATTTGACTCTATGATGGAATAGTGTAGGTAGTATTCTACAATAAGCTGTCGTGGTTTGTGTCTGAACTACCTGAAAAAGATATCTCAAACGTGGTGGTCCAGTGTAGGTAGTATTCTACAATAAGCTATTGTGGTTTGTGTCTGAACTACCTGAAAAATATATCTCAATGTGGTGGTTCAGTGTAGGTAGTATTCTACAATAACCTGTCATGGTTTGTGTCTGAACTACCTGAAAAAGATATCTCAAACGTAGTGGTTCAGTGTAGGTAGTATTCTATAATAACTCTGTCGTGGTTTGTGTGTGAACTACCTGAAAAAGATATCTCAAACGTGGTGGTCCAGTGTAGGTAGTATTCTACAATAAGCTGCCGTTGTTTGTGTCTGAACTACCTGAAAAAGATATCTCAAACGTAGTGGTTCAGTGTAGGTAGTATTCTATAATAACTCTGTCGTGGTTTGTGTGTGAACTACCTGAAAAAGATATCTCAAACGTGGTGGTCCAGTGTAGGTAGTATTCTACAATAAGCTGTTGTGGTTTGTGTCTGAACTACTTGAAAAAGATATCTCAAACGTGGTGGTCCAGTGTAGGTAGTATATTCTACAATAAGCTGTCGTGGTTTGTGTCTGAACTACCTGAAAAAGATATCTCACTACGTGGTGATCCAGTGTAGGTATTATTCTACAATAAGCTGTCGTGGTTTGTATCTGAACTACCTGGAAAAGATATCTCAAACGTGGTTTGTGTTGTACTTTATTTCCGAGCGAAGGGCCACCGTCAGGCAGTCACTATATTATACCTCAAAATGTTGAAGTGTTTAATTAATCTTTTTTAGTTTACATATATAAACTCATTTGCAAGTCATGGAAAATCTCAAATTGAAAAGAACTCAGGAAACCTATAGTGCAATCAAAATCCTTTTAATTCACTCCGATCCGTACATCTGACAAATTTATAAGCCAAAATTACTTGAGTTCACTTACTTGGTTCCTTTCAATGAATTCTGTGGCTTCAGTTCATATATGTCCATTGCAGGCATGATCTCATTCGTGGCTGAGTGAGGTATATATTGTCTCTACAATGACACAAATATATTTTATCAAAACCCGCAGAGAACTATATAAAAAAAAACTAAAAACACGTTAATCCATACCACAATACCACATGTACCGTCCTGCATACACTAATAATAAACAAACTATAAGTAGTGATTAATTTGTGCCAGGAGCATTAAAGAAAGAAAAGTTTGCACGGTTTTGGTTGTTGCCCCTGGCACAATAACACAATTTACATAGCTTGATGGGAAAGTTTTGAGATGCGTGGATGCATGCAGGTGATAGAAGATGCCAGTTTCACAGATTAAACTATAATAGAAAATGACTGATTTATAGTACACAATATACAACTGTTGTCTGTTACTTACACAATTTATAAACTAAAGTCACATCTTTTCAAGTCAGCAGCAAATAAAATATAAGTCAGCATGGTATCTGCCATTACATGTTATCCAGTGTGTTCATTAGACCGAGAAGCGCTTGCATCATTATGTAAAACGTTGTTTAACAAAAAAAGCTCATACTTAATTTATGCCTGGATCAATTAAAAATCCCCCCATGCAAGTGTCAATTGACGCAGGTATTTCGTAAAACCCATCTAACACACAGCGTGAAAAATTGCCACATATAAATTGATATAAAGTTGATAACTTCCCATTTTGCTAAGCAACCAAGTATTGAATATTATATATAATGACGGTGCATATATCTTATACTAAACATATATACAGAACACACACATATATAATATATATATATATTACTTCATATGAACTTTATTTCAACTTTGTTTGAACTTCTAATCTTATCAGCTCTACTACGGTATTGAGCACTCTACTCATATATGATTCCAAATATATATATACCGGGTGTCCCAAAAAAAGTACTCCTGTTTGATTCGTAATAACTTCTAAACAAATAAAGCTTTTAAAGAGAAATAACTTGCATCAAATAGAGGAAGGACTAACTTAGATTTTGATATATTACAGGTATTTCACTTAAAAATTCACGGAGATATTAATCTTTAAAATCGGGAGCATATTTCTGGATGCGTCCGAAATATGCAAAAAACGGCCTATCAAATATTAATCAAGATTTGCCCGACTGAAACATGCACTATTACCAGTAAATAAATGACACTTGACAAATTGTTTATTATGAAACAAAGTATTATTATATCTACAAAATACAAGCAAGATTTATTCGTCCGAAATTCGCGTGTGTTCCTAGCACGTACGAATACGTTTCCTTATTTCATGAGACCACTGCATCGCGAAGGATCGTCATGGATCGTTCGTAGTTCTGAATTAGGGCATGCTGAAATCTTGTTAAGAACACCCAAACTCTTTTGCCTTTTCTTAGTCTTGGCAAGTTCAGAGTAAACTGAGAATTATATGAAACACAATCAAACCATACAACTCCATAAGACATAACAATTGAGCAACTCCCCAGAGACATGCAACATTTTTGGAACAAAACGTAACAAAATAGTAGCGGTGATACGGTGATGTGTATTTGCAAAAAGCGACACTATTTCCTTCAATAAAGAATAATATTCATTCTGCTCTAACCGAGAAATAATCAAGTTAGTCTGTTTGAACCCACTTAAAAACATAAAAAAGTTAGGCTATTTAAGAAAAATTTAAGCGCCTGCCTTCCATGGTCAGTCTTTCATGTACTTAATTTTAAGTTTGTAAAGACCTAATATTAAATACTTGCATAATTTCGAACGTTCATATTTCAGGAAACAATGAGCTAAGACTTACATGTAAGATGTCTAAATCTACGCCATATCCCTTACAAACCCTAACGATAATTCGCTGAAATACAAGTTAGCCTGACATGTCATTAAGCAAACAAACGCTGGAGTTAATATTTGATATGCCGATTTTCGTTAATTTTAGACACATCCCAAAATATGCTCCCGATTTTGAACATTAACATCTCCGTGAATTTTTAAGTAAAATACAACTGTAATATATCAAAATCTAAGTTTGTCCTTCCTCTATTTAATGCAAGTTATTTCTCTTTAAAAGCTTTACTTGTTTAGAAGTTATTACGAATCAATATATATATATATATATAGTTTTTCGTTTTACCTCAAAAAACCACAACAGTCTGTTTCATCCGTATATATATATATATTTGAAAAAATTGTTTTCCAGTAACAAACATAAAGAAAAACAGCGAATACTTTTCACAAACAAGTATACCTCGTTTTATCTTAACTAGAAATAAACTGTCAACAAAAACAACCAAATTCCCTCTCTTTCTCGACGAATGGATGAGAATTAGTTCAAGCAGGTGCTAAATCAAATTAGACGTTTTCTAATGATGACTCAAATTTGCTTGATTGAAATCCAAATTGTAAAAGAAGCGACGTTTTTAAGTGAAGTATGAAAGCATTTTGAAAATTTATTTCGACGTTTCGACTAAACTATAGTCATCATCAGGAAATGAATGATGATGATATTACATATGTACAAGTATATATAGTGAAGTAACAAGATACAATTAGTTAAATAGTACACAGATCTTTAGAGGCTGTATTTTATCAAAATACTTACTGGTTCCCGTAATCAAAGACTTGCTCACTATGTTCAGTTAAATATTGAGAGAGTTTTACCTTTTAACTCAAACTGGACAAAGATAGGCGCCGAAAATGAGATTGTCGTAACAAAAACAAATCTTCACCAAAGGCAAGACAAGACAAAAATATTTATTCCATAACGTATAATAACTGTGTAATATTTTAAAATATTCCTTTTCTACAGTATGTGCCGACCTAATTAATGATAATTAATATTAATGCCATATAATATAATATAATATATAGAGAATAATACATGGGTGCGCAGATTTATTTCGACCTTTCCGGCAAATCAACCTCTCTTAAGCGGACAGATGGCAGATTGTCTGATAAAATGTATTCAATATTCGACAGTAAATAACAATTGAGATCAATTTACATGGCACATTGACAGTGACACACCAACTTGGCGTGAAGACATCAGAGCCAAGATTATCGAGGAAGTGACGAACAAGGACGGAGGACTGTGAGCCGCCAGCAAAGGAGCCGAAAGATATATGTCAGATCGCTGATGATGACAACGAACTGAACGAAGATGATGAATTTGACTAGTCTCTTAACGAACCAGTCATTAAATCGTCCTCCGAAGCCCTTAAAGTTGTCGAGCGGCTGGCAGAATTCGCACAATTTCGAGGTTTGGAAGAACTTTCCAACGCCATTTTTATGTAAATGACATTATAATGGGCTATCATCTGCGTGAGCTTCGAAAGCAAACTTGTATCGATTCCTTTTTTATATGACTGTGAGAGACGTATACATTTTCTAATGAACTTTTATGCACACAACCCGTTTCACAGGGTTTCACCTCCGCCACGCCCCCCCCCCCCCACAAACACCGGGGGGCGTGGCGGAGACCCTGTGAAACGGGGTCTCACCTCAAAATCATTGATGAGTAGATTCCTGCTGTGATGCTTTCTCTACTCTTTCAGTTACCTGGTTTTATTACAGTTCGACAGCCTTTATAGCTTAGGAGATAAATATGGTTTAAAATACTCTTTGTTTTAAATAATATACATTTGCTATTTTTAGTTACTGTAATAAGTGCTCAATCATGCTACCCCTACTGAGTATAGCACGTGGTCATAACTCACGTGACCACACCATACCAGGATCTCTCCGGAGCAGGGGGTGAGCGGAGGTGAGACCCTGGGAACGAGGTTGTTATGCACAAAGAAATTTTCATTTTATGCTAATTATTCGCTAGATACTTTTTACTGTTTTGATACTCAAATTACACACCTAATTACACACCTTTGCCCCCTGCTTTGTTTTTCTACATACCCCTTTTAAGCGGACACCCCTTTTAAGCTAGCCTGCGCGCAGACTATATAATGACATATATCGGTCTGCGAATCCGTGGCATGAAGCTTGTATGGTCACGTGGATTTCCCGAGAAAAGTTGGGACGACTTGTGATTGGTTGAACTATAATTATGCAGAATTAATGTTAATTCATCGGATATTGCGTTCGCAACACGCGTTGGGCTGTTCAACATTGACCGTTTCCAAGGTCAAATGACAATGTTTATTACAGTTGTATTTATAGAAGTGTGGCGGATAAACAAAAAAGGCCGTTGTTTTCAAAACGGAAAGCCCATTTCGCCAAACAGAAGATGTAATATTATAGACGAAATCAAATTTAAGGGAGGCAATAAAGATACAGGTATTACAGCTAATCGAGATTTTTCAACCATTCGAGACTTCAAACTTATTCGCTATATAAATCAGCAAAACTCCCCATGAAAATACCTGTATCTTTATTGCCTCCCTTAAATTTGATATCGTCTATAATATTGCATCTTCTGTTTGGCGAAATGGGCTTTCGCTTTCCGTTTTGAAAACAACGACCTTTCTTGTTTATCCGCCACACTTCTATCGAATACAACTATAATAAACATTGTCATTTGACCTTGGAAACGGTCAATTTTGAACAGCCCAACGCGGCGTTGCGAACGCAATATCCGATGAATTAACATTAATTCTGCATAATTATAGTTCAACCAATCACAATTCGTCCCAACTTTTCTTGGGAAATTCACGTGACCATACAAGCTTCATGCCACGGTTATTCTTCGCATATCATTAACATAGGTTATTCTTCGCATATCATTAACAACACTATGAGGTATCCTATTTCATAGTGTTCTACTCATTGCTCAGCTAGAATAAAGTATGGAGTAAATGGTGCTCAGCCCAGTCATTCGCTGTCTCTTATTATGAATCCACCCTTTCTTACACCCCATTACCTCACCTTCCCCCCTTTCTTACACCCCATTACCTCATCTTCCCCCCTTTCTTACACCCCATTACCTCACCTTCCCCCCTTTCTTACACCCCATTACCTCATCTTCCCCCCTTTCTTACACCCCATCTTCCCCCCTTTCTTACACCCCATCTTCCCCCCTTTCTTACACCCCATTACCTCATCTTCCCCCCAAAACCTCGCTGACCCCCAAACCTCATTAAATTAATCCCCAATTCTAATCATTTTCCAAACCTCAGTACTTCCCAAACCTCATTATGTCCCAAACCTTATTGTATAAGACCCATTAGGGTGTTACGCGATTGTGTCTAGGGGTTACTAGTAACTGAGGCTGCTTGGATACGTTCCCGGGAGGGAGTGTCCTGGGTTGAACTATATCACACATGAAATATCAGTTAAATAACTGACGAACTGGATATCTCAGCTTGTGTGGAACGCCTTTGAGATCATATGCATAATTGTGCGCCGATATGCGAGCCTGCATTATATTTTATATTGCAATTAATTCCTCATATTAGTATTTACTCAATGAATAATTCAGTATGATATTTAAAAGCACTATAAGAATAATTGTAGTTAAGTTTTAGGACCACTGGCAAGGCATCGTGGAATCAGAGTAAAGGTGCATTGAATATAGAACTTTTACAATGCGGTTCTTACAAGGTCTGTATGAATCATGTTTCATATTCATTACGTTTGCCACATTCGTACATTCTGTAAACTATGCCTCGTGCGATGAAGAAGCTGTTTTTGAGATAGTAAACAAAGGTAATATACATTTTTACACTTCCTTTTACAATTATGCATCAAACCTAATGTGTTTGCAAAATTATTGCTTTTATTCTAACTATAAACTAACATCATTTTTACTGGATAGTTCTTTCAGTTCTAAACTGTTCTCTCTAGAGATCCAGTAAGGATCATCCCTTATTGATCCAGTGTTACTACAGGAGGAAACCTAAACTAAACCAACATTATTTACTGGATAGCTCTTTCAGTTCTAAAATGTTCTCCCTAGAGGTTCAGGAAGAAACATTCATAGATGCATGGGGCAGTGTTATAACAGGAGGAAACTCGAGTGCACGGTGCTGTGATAAGTAAACTGAAAACCGTCTGCATGCGAGATGAAATTATAAGACAACTACATCCTGAAAAAAGTCACATTCACTGCCAAACACCCTTGATCGTAAAGTCAACTGAATCAACAGATGATAGATTATGATATAGATCATGGAACTTTTGACATATGTTGCTGTATACGAAACTCTAGTTAATTGTTTTACTGAGATATCTAATTGGCATAATGCCTCGCATAATCGATTTCATTAAAACTTTTCATACTGTATTTAACAATGAGTTCGGCGTATATTGAATGTACGCATGAAATTGGCTTGATTGTGCACTTGGATGCAACGATATTGAACAGCATGAAATAAACCACTTTCATAACCCAGATGGGTTGAAATATCGAAGGATTACAATTTTTAGTCCTAACCAGAAGCAGCTATAGACCTTCTGGTAGGAATTGAACCAGCACTCCTGCGATTCCGGTACATCACTCTAACCAACTGAGCTACAGAGTCCAGTAGCTCGGCAACTAAAACCTTTTTTCATTATTTAATTTTCTCAATATGGTTGAGCCCTCATTTGTTTACAATTCTGCCAGCGATCATTTTTGTGGCGATATTTTTGTACCTTGGCCCTTGTGTGTGAATTACAAAGTAATTTAAATCCTACTTCTACTAAACTATTATACATGCAATACTAAAAGTTGACGTTAGAATATCTATGAATACTATTAAGAATATCTACTATGAATATCGATTAAGATCTTGTCTAATAGTTAGTTTAGTTACACCAATTAAATACTATACACTATCTTTGAGCTTTTGAAGCGTAATAGTTAATAAAACTGACTTTAAAACGATTCGTCTTTAAAACTGGTAAGTCATATTTTGAGGTAGACCTAAGATTTATATTGTTTGAATTTAGTGGTGGTAGTAAATCCGCTAATTTGTGATTATTGTTAAGAGATGCCGAGTTAAAAAGTTCTCTGCATAGTCTATCACTTCTATGGACGCTTTCCCCTCTATTTTCTACGAATAGGAGAGCTACCGCAGGAAGACGTAATTTCAAGTTACTCTGTAAATTCTTGGCTTGATTGTGGCGGGAAATGTCTGGAGAACACAGAATGTGTCACCTTCAGTCACCTTGATGAGCTTCATTCTGTTCACCACATCAACTGTAAGATGGCGAGCACCAGAAGTGAGTTTGTGATCATTGGAGATGAAATGTGGACAACTTATGAAATACGAAGCACTGGACTGGTGAGTATCAAAATGTTGAGATGATTGGGAACTTCATATGTATGGTGTATACCTACTGTTTGGAAAACTCAATAATTCATGAAGAAAATTCAAGATAAATCTATGTTTAATGAGGGGTTGTATCCACATAAACAAAATTCTCATGATTTGCATAAACTTTTTCCTCGATTTCCTCAGTTGAAATCACTTTCCTTTGAATAATTTCTAAAAACACAACTGTCAAAATCCTTACGTTTTGCGTTCGTGTTGTATCAGGCATACGACTCTCGCATTCGGCTCAGTTTGTAAATCTGACAGAACATGGCCGCTCATGCTGTACAGATCACATATTCTGTCTGTGTTTATAGTTTATCTAACATATGCAGTTTCTCTTTCTTAAGGAGATATGTTCAACACAGCATCCCTGTTTAAATAATGGTCGTTGTGTCAGGAACTCGTGTGAACCCGAGGGATATATGTGTATATGTAGTGAGTCACATCATGGAAGACATTGTGAGAATAAGAATGGTAAGACAGATTTATACCATGGTTATCAACATCATCACCACCATCATCACCATAATATCACCATCATCATCATTACCTCTGCCATCACAATCGTCATTTTAAACATCATGACCATCAGAAAAAGAAAAACAGATTTTATTATTGTCTCATCTTTTCTTATGCGCGAAAAGAAATCGACTCTTTAGAGACTGCCAGACACAAACCACGGCAGCTTATTGTAGAATACTACCTACACTGGACCACCACGTTTGAGATATCTTTTTCAGGTAGTTCAGACACAAACCACGACAGCTTATTGTAAAATAATACCTACACTGGACCACCACGTTTGAGATATCTTTTTCAGGTAGTTCAGACACAAACCACGGCAGCTTATTGTAGAATACTACCTACACTGGACCACCACGTTTGAGATATCTTTTTCAGGTAGTTCAGACACAAACCACGGCAGCTTATTGTAGAATACTACCTACACTGGACCATCACGTTTTTAATAATCTTCAACTATAGAATGTACCTAACACGAAACCGTTTCCTCTCTAGATTCATATAACTTCGACGTTGTATTTGCATCTCAATTAGCTACAGAGCGGTCATATATCGAGGTGGACAACATGATCATATCTGACCTGACAGAGTTCACATTTAGCACCTGGTTTAAGATTTCAATAGGACTGTATAAATACTATCTACTTTCACACACAACAGCCGATAATGTTGCTGGCAATCTTGAATTCTGCTTTAAAAGTGGATCCGACGAACGAGCGCCAGTTAACAAAATATTTGTAACGCTTCTTCAGAGTACATATAGGTAAGAAGTTAGATAAAGGTAGGGGATGCTATAATCATCTTCCTTTACAACTTAGTGCTGAATTACGAAGGAGGAGATCGAGTCTTACTAAGCTTTCATCTCTTGCTGTCTCTATGCGATCCATGTCTGAGCAATTCGAAAAAGCTTTCGTGGAATCAAGCTGACAGCTGACAATTGGCTTGGACTTTATAACTGAAGTCTCCGATTGATAAGGCCGATCTAGAATACAGAATTTTTGCCTAAAACTGTCGAATGCAACCTGCTTACAACTTGAGTTGTACTGTGTAAATCAAGCACACAACTCACTTATATGACAACGTACGAGAGTCATGTGCTTGACTTACACAACAAGGAGAACTTCGATGTTTCGAGCGAAGGCCCTATTTTTCAGCTAGTTGCATTCCTATCAATTCACCGAAGCTTTCTTATTATTGCCACCAAGACATCTAAAGTCTCCTGTTATGATTCTACTATTAACAAACACGATGGTTAAAAATTATTATTTTGCAGAGCTTTCAAAATAACCCGGCGGCTGCCGGAGCTCCGTCGGGTGCCACGAGATTCACCGCCGGTTACTTTGTTTAGTACTCGAAATATCAATTCTACTCTCCTTCCTCCACTCTAAGCTTTCAAACAAAGTTACTTTTCATCAACCTGGTCTACTTTATAACCTGGTTATTTTCGAAAATGACGTACTATTTCGTTAAACCGATTTAGTTATTCGCCATCTTAAATCTTGAAGTTATTTTGTCGAAGAATGAAAGTAGTGATACATTATAATTTGGTTACATAGCTCATTTGTGTTGCTATCTAATCAATGCTGTTGCTATATCTAATCAATATACAATAGTTAATAAAGATGACTTTAAGACTCCGGTCTAGACCACTCCCTCCCAACAGCCGCCTACTTTATCAAAACAGACACCTACTCAGAATAATTCTGATAGCCCTGATTTTGCCCCTTTTTTCCTAGTGCTCACATGCCTCCAGTCGACGACAATGTCTGGCATCACTTGGGGATTAGATGGGATAATACAATGGGCAGTATGGACATCCTGATAGACGGCACACCGTGGTATATAAATGACAATATACGAAAAGATAACGTCATTCCAATTGGAGGGAAATTTGTCATAGGACAGCAATATATAGCTTCTGGCTTCGAACCTAAATCAGGATTTCTTGGTCAACTAAGTGGTATGAATTTTTGGAATACATCGTTCCCAGGAGAAATGTTAGAGTCGATGGCTCAGTTAGCAGTGCATTTAGAAGGAAATATATTGAGATGGTCCAATGTCCTTGGTAATATTTTTGGCGATGTACAAGTGGTTAACCCATCAAATGCTGTTAACACAAGTAAGTACTTTTTTAATACGCATGTTGTATGTGTGGGAAAATAAGTTAATACGTCACAGGGTGGTGTGGACAACAGTGAATCGTGAAATGGATGGCATGGGGAACAGTGGGACCTTCAACACAATGGAAAATGAAAGATTTCGATCATGACTGGATGGCATGGAGAACAGTAGGATTTTCAAAAACAATGAAAAGACAATGGAACATTCCGATCACTGGATCATGACTGGATGGCATGGAGAACAGTAGGATTTTCAAAAACAATGAAAAGACAATGGAACATTCCGATCACTGGATCATGACTGGATGGCATGGAGAACAGTGATTTCGACCACTAAATCGTGTCTGGAGAGCGTGAAGGACAATATGATTTCAAAACAATGAAAAGAAAATTAGGCATCCAGATCACTGCATCGTGCCTGGATGGAACTACTGTTACGTTGAGAGTTTAGCACAAAAAGCCCATTTTCGTATTTCCTTGCACCGAAGGCTTTGCCTCCAATAAAGCGTGTTTTCGACAAAACAATTATATCTGTCACTGTGTAAACCAAGGGGCGTCCACGTATTCATTTTGCAGTTTTTTCTCAAACCACATGCATTCTCTGTTCTCTAGACAAAGGTCCGAACTTCGAACTGCAATTTCAAAACTCAGATGTGCATAGTGACGTAAATTATGTTTTATCCCCTGGTCCTGAAGAACCATTCCATGAGATCACTATTTGCCTCTGGATGAAAACATCCCAGCCAGCTATATTCGTTTCCTATGATGTTGAGTGTGAAATTAGCCAGACTTTTTCATTTGGGATCGATGCAGCATATTCTTTGTATGCAAATGTTAACGGGAGCATTCTCACAAGGTATTTTTTGTAACTACTTTAGTCTTATTTATCATAATCATTACTATCCTCGTCACCATTATCACCATCATCAACATCGCCATCACCATCATCATCGCCATCATCATCAACTATATCAAAGTCATCATCATCATAATTACCAGGTTCACCATCATCACCATCACCTAATATTTACTTCTATTCTTTCTTTTAGCAGTGTATCAGATGCGTCAATCATAAACAACGATTGGCAATATCTTTGTGTTGTATTGAACGACAATGAGATAGCTTTCTATCGTAACCAGTATCGGCTAGACGATGCGACACATACTTTCAACAATTATTTTCCAACTGGAGGAAAATTTCGAATTGGTGTGGCAAAAAATAATGGCTCGTATGTAAATTCATTCGTTGGAACACTAACTTGTTTGAATATTTGGTCGATCCATCTTAAAGCTCTTTTCATTAACACGATGGCGAGCGGTGCGATGAATATAAATGGCGATCTTCTCGCATGGAGAAATGTACCAGCACAGATTGTTGGTAATTTAGTGATGATACCCAACACTGAGATATACGGTGCAGGTATGATCCATTATTTGCGATAAGCATTTCTATATCGTAAATTCATACCTGGATATGATCAAGTGTTACACTTACCTAATTACATACTTTTTACCTAATTATGTACTTTATCTTCACAAAAATTGTGACATTAATTTCTTAACTGTGTTATTGTTACCCACCCTGTCAACTTTCTCTGTGGGAAGAAACCGGGGCACCCGGAAAAAACCCACGACTTTCAACAAAGCATTCACCGACTCTTTTCACATGTGTCCGTAGAAACGAAGCGATGCTCTCAAGAGGTGAAAGGCGTTGTTATAAAATTGTATACAAAACATACATAAGCAACTTACAGCAAGTTAGATTTCTAGTTAAGAAGTCGCGTTCCTGGCTTGTCTTAAGTTACAGATGCCAAGACTATACGCATTGCACCTGTTTTAACCACCTGCCCAGACAAACAACTTATGGAACATTCATTTTTTCAGGCTACAGTTTAACTGAGAAGCGATCAAAATGGTGTATTCAAAATGTGCCCCTAGACTGTCCTTTGTACGCCAGAATAGGAGGGGATGTCAACGGGGACAGAATGGCGTGGAGATGTTACTGTTCTGAATCTATGCATGGAGGAATGCATACTTACAAAAGTTCAAGTAGAAGTACGGCCTACGAAACTAAACATGAAGAACTACTGGCTGTTGTTTACATCTAGCAGTATATAATGCAACCCTAATCAAGATACGGTCTGCATATCATCTGCAAAAATCCTAATATTTGATAGTCCATAAATAGGGTGTAAGGCCAAAAAAAAATATGTGGGTTTCCGGTTTCTTCTTATACGAACTTAGGTAGGGTAGGTCGGTTTTAACTTTTTTTTTAACTTTTTTTTTAATTTTCCGAATAAGCGGACGCCATTTTGTTTAGTCAGTGCTTCCACATCCAAAGATAAATTTCCCCAATATTGCCTCAAATTTCAATTTTCCACAAACTTTTTCCTCTAAGTGGAAACACTTACAAGCATGATCCAATAAAAAAGTTTAGGCTCGGGATTTCGACGTCCAAAAGCTAGGTAGGGTCGGGAAACCGGAAACCCACATATTTTTTTTTTGGCCTAGTTTAATTCGATACATCCTATGCGGGATAAAGCAATCATTTCCGACTGCGAGGCGTTTCCTCGGAATGAAATTATGTCGGATAGAGAGAGCGAGTGTCGGTTAAATGAAGTTTATTACTGTAATCATTTAATTAACCTCTGTATATCATATTATCTGTGTATAACATGAGGGTCTGAAAAGCTTGAGGGTCTGAGACTCTGATACCCTGAAAAGTCTACCTGTAGATTCTCGTACCCAGATCCCGTCTTACTCTCGGTCAACAGAGCATGACAAGGGTCGAGGGAACGAGAATGACTACCTAGCTCCTAAATGATTTTTGGAGTTATACCTAGCTCCAAATGAGTTTTGGAATTAGCAAGTAATTCCACAATTCATATTTCAACTCAGTTTTGAATTACACAAGTTACTCAAGTGTATCTTTTGGTTTGGAGTTAAACTTTTAGACTTTGGAGGTAGCGTCACTCCATAACTTCCTATTTTCTACAGGCATGCAAGCTGTTAACAACTTGTAACAAGCTTGATGACATTATCAGGCAGGCTTGTTACAAGGTTGTTCTGACAAGTCTGATATAGTCATGATATAACAAGAATGTTACAAGATTGATGACACAAGGTTGTAACAATATTGTTATATCATGACTGTATCAGACTTGTCAGAACAACCTTGCAACAAGTCCGATAGTATCAACAAGGTTGTTACAAGTTGTTAACAGCTTGTTTCAAACTTGTTGACAACTTGGGACAAGCAGTGCGAACACAACTTGTTGATGGCTTGTTGGCAGACTTGCTACAAGATGCGAGATTTTTGTGCGTTTATGATGGTCCAATTGATAATTATCAGTTGCATACAATATTATTTAGCAATCAAAATTTGAAAGAATTTAAAGCGTTTTTTGCTCTAAATAATATATTTACCCATGGCACAGGCACACAGTGTCCATGAGTAGCTGTAGACAACGATATTTCTTCTCATTCCAGTTTCACAAACAGATCAGTGGCGCATATTAACCTATTAACTTCATGTTACATGGCATATAGTGGTGTCTTCAATATGGTGGACATTGGTTTGAAATAATTGCTTTATAAATGGAAAATTCAGAGACAAAACCAACACTAACAGATAAACAAAGGGCTAGAATTGAACGCAATAGACAGCGTGCTGTATTGCTGCGAAATGCGAGGCTTACAAGCCATCCTTATACCAGTAAAAGTACAAACACTTCAGAAAGGAGCGAGGGTTTGCCAGGGGTGACAAGCCGAACATTAGACACAGGGGGTGGATTTTTGCTTGATCTAGACGATCACATTGAGGCCGAGAAGGAATTAAATGTTGTCTTTGAACCAGGTGAAGCATGAAATAAAACTATTAGTCTTTGCCACAGTTCACAGTATATACATTTAAAATGAGCGTGTTTTGGTTAAAAATTCTGCAAAACATGCTTGATACAATAAAGATATTCATTTAATTATTGTATATCTGTATGGTCGAACCTATCCTTTCCTGTATCTCTAGACAACAGACACCTCTCTAATACAGACACCTCTAATATGGACACTTCGGTAAAATGGACATCTCTCTAATATGGACATCTCTCTAATACAGGGAAATCTCTAATGCGTCCGCATCAGATCGCCCTGGGGCGATAATATGATGGGCATCTCTCTAATATGGACATCTCTCTAATACAGGGAATTCTCTAATGCGTCTGCATCAGATCGCCCTGGGCAATAATATGATGGGCATCTCTCTAATATGGACATCTCTCTAATGTGCTCTAAATATTTGTAAATGCCAATACTAAAGGCTAAGTTATTTCTGTAGGTCCAGAGCTCGATGCTGAACAGCTAAGATGCCTAGAATGTGGAAAATCATTTCTAGACTCTTTCTTATACAAACACTTCACTATCGCAGTTTGTGATGGTTGCAGGTAGGACAAGCGCACGGTACCACACCGGTGTATTAGCTGTATAATTCTATCCCCCCAGCTGGTACCTCAATTGTTAGCATTGTATCTTTCATCTCTGTGACTTGAGTTTGGATTTCTGCAATATGCAGTTGTCTCATTATAATTTCACATCAGTCACATGTGAGAAGAGTGCTTCCAGTTTGACTCTACCAAACACCACAGACTTTTCTGCAGGTACCACAAATACCTTTTTCTAGCAAAATAGTTTTGAACTGATAGAGCTATCCAACATAAATGAAGTTGGTTTAGTTTAAGCCTAAGTGTGTGATAACTATGTGACATGCACTGTATTGTTTTCACCAAATATAAATTATTTACAGGGATAATAATGATAAACATGCATTAATTACAAAGACAGATGCAAAAACAGTAAGTAAAAATAATCTTGACATATCAAGGTACATTAATATGTTTGCTAACAACATAGATGAGTTAGCTACAGTATAAACCTGAATGTCTTAGGAGCCCTGCATATAATTGAAAAATCATATCTTAACCATTTTAGCAATTCCTACTTAAAGATTGTGATCTGGAGAGGAGAGAACCTGTACTTCGATGCATTGTGAAGAAAAATCCACACAAATCAACATGGGGTGATATGAAATTGTATCTGAAAAGTCAGGTAAGAACAAGCAAATTTGTCATTGCAATGGTCCACAGCAGTATGTCATAAGGCAACTGACAAACTACAGCAGCTTATTGTACAATGCCATACTACAATGCCCTACTGCAGTGGCGCCCCCCACAGACTTGCAACAAGTTGATGTGTATTTTTCTAAAGGTGCGATATTTTCTAAATGTTCTGTGTGTGCCAGACAAGAATCTGGACCCCATGTTTGACATCGAGCCTGGAATGCCTATCTAATGGATAGAAATGTCCAACCTTCCTTCTTTCCCAAATGCAGGTGGTTGCAAGATCTCTGGAAATCTGGGGAGATGAAGAAGCGATGGAGGAAGAAAGAGAAAGAAGAGCAGGCGCCAGAGATAAGAAAAAACAGAAACAGTTTGATAAAAAAGTTAAAGGTGAACACTGTTTGTATTTATATACTGTGTAGGTCCTTTATTTCACAAATATGTCAAAATGATCACGAGTAACTGGATGGCATGAAGAACAGTGGGATTTTCAAAACAATGAAAAGACAATGGAACATTCTGATCACTGGATCATGACTGGATGGCATGGAGAACAGTGGGATTTTCAAAACAATGAAAAGACAATGGAACATTCTGATCACTGGATCATGACTGGATGGCATGGAGAACAGTGGGATTTTCAAAACAATGAAAAGACAATGGAACATTCTGATCACTGGATCATGACTGAATGGCATGGAGAACAGTGGGATTTTCAAAACAATGAAAAGACAATGGAACATTCTGATCACTGGATCATGACTGGATGGCATGGAGAACAGTGGGATTTTCAAAACAATGAAAAGACAATGGAACATTCTGATCACTGGATCATGACTGGATGGCATGAAGAACAGCGAGATTTTCAAAACAATGAAAAGACAATGGAACATTCCGATCACTGGATCATGACTGGATGGCATGGAGAACAGTGGGATTTTCAAAACAATGAAAAGACAATGGTACATTCTGATCACTGGAACATGACTAGATGGCATGGAGAACAGTGGGATTTTCAAAACAATGAAAAGACAATGGAACATTTCGATCACTGGATCATGACTGGATGGCATGGAGAACAGCGGGATTCAAAATAATGAAAAGACAATGGAACATTTCGATCACTGGATCATGACTGGATGGCATGGAGAACAGCGGGATTCAAAACAATGAAAAGACAGTGGAACATTTCGATCACTGGATCATGACTGGATGGCATGGAGAACAGTGGGATTTTCAAAACAATGAAAAGACAATGGAACATTCTGATCACTGGATCATGACTGAATGGCATGGAGAACAGTGGGATTTTCAAAACAATGAAAAGACAATGGAACATTCTGATCACTGAATCATGACTGGATGGCATGGAAAACAGTGGGATCTTCATAACAATGAAAAGACAATGAAACACTCTGATCACTGAATTGTGACTGGATAGTATCAGTGTTATGATAAATGTTATGCAACCAAAGGGCCCATCTTTGGTATTACTAAATAACTCTACTATTTCCAATTTAGAGCTTCGTCGTGCAGTAAGAACAAGTACATGGAAACGAGATTCGTCGCAACACATGCATGACTTCCCAGCTGAAGGAGAAGCAGGTGGAGAGGTTTACGATGAAGAATCAGACACGTGGACAAAGACATGTAGAACATGTGGACATGGCGTGACTTACGAAAAAATGTAAAATATAAGAACATGTCACGTGGGCGAAAATGTAGAACGTCAAAATTTCCAAGTACCTGTGAAACATG
Source organism: Paramuricea clavata (assembly GCA_902702795.2). Taxonomy (NCBI): domain Eukaryota; kingdom Metazoa; phylum Cnidaria; class Anthozoa; order Malacalcyonacea; family Plexauridae; genus Paramuricea; species Paramuricea clavata. Next base: position 23,883 of record CACRXK020001651.1, read on the forward strand.
TATAAGCATGAATTATGAGAAAAATGTAAATATATTTAACAAATTGACATCACCTGTAGATACTTTCATCTTTACTATTGATACCGAGCAGATATAATGTGAAATTGTTCTTTAATTAGTACTTCATGTATATTTACAAATATAATGCAAAAGCTATTAACATCCCTTGCATGCAGACGAAATAGAATGACTAGTTACGATTGATCATTATTTGTCATGAAGCCTAATTCAATCTCAAGTTTAAGTCAAATATCGCGCTACAACTGCCGAACCCAAATGTTGCCTGCTCAGCAGGCGGTATTAGACGTATTAGGACTAAAGCGTGGTTTCTATATGGTCGTAACGGTCGTAAAGATTGAGTCACGATCTTCTCATCAGCCGAAATACAACATTTTAGAACAGAAAATGCACGGAGTGATTATAAGTAGAGAATACTTATTATTTATATGTGGTTTACAGGTATAAACTATTATAAACTGACCGTTTAGAAAGATCGCGTCACTCTATATTTACGACCATATGGAAACCAGGATCTGAAAGTTCGGCTCTACTTTGATATCCTTTATCTGGTTAGCACTATTTTCCATCCAGCAAACCGCCCTATCGATTTTCTAAAGTCTTTCTTTTTGGATTTTCTCTTATTAATTCGGTTAGAATTAGGGTTGCGGTTAGGGGTTAGAGTAGGGGTAGGGTTTGTTACATAGCCATTTAACACCTCTTCCATTTTCCGAAAATGACGTCAGGTCAGTTTGCTGGATGGAAAATAGTGCTAACCATCCTACACAAACTATTAATATTTGAATGAAAAAAAATAACTGAAGGCTGACTCTATCAAAACAACACTGAACCTAATCACGGAAAAGATTATATTATGGAATGTTTAGTCGTTTAGCCTTTGGGGGTTAATAAAATGATCTGATATTATCTTAAAAATCTATGGAAGACAGGTCTAAAGTACTAATTTATGTGCAAATTTGTGGTTTCCGGTATTAATCTCTTAATATAGATTCCATATCCAGCAATTATCTATCATGTGGGGATGAGAACACAACAAACCATATATAACAGATAGTTATTGATTCTAATTGTTATTCTAATAAATTATTAACATTTGTATTTGTAGCAATTTTACACACAAAATACGTACAATGCATCGTATAAAAGTCTACGTTCTAAGTCTTATCAGCACAACTACAACTATACGTTTACAAATACACGTTACGAAACTACTTTACGTCTAACCCAAAATAGACAAACTACGTCAGTGGCGAGAGAAGAAAATTCATGATTCAATCCTCAATCGCTTTGGCATTTAATTCAGACCCTATTCAGTGAACCAATTTTGTCTTCAGTAAAATATTACCTATTTACCTTGTAACTTTCGCCACAAAGTCCAAACTATCGTATAGATTACGAAACGAAGTCGTTTGTGCATAGGAAGCTATTCAAGCTAAGTAAACAAAATTACTTGGCAGAAATGGACAAAATTAATATTTGAGTCTCTAACTTGGATTTCACTCATATTTCAATCAAATTTTATCTTCAGAAAAATATTTAACCCTTCCGACCTTTGGCCGGCATGGCTAGCATAAACTGAAAGTAACACGCATGAATACGAATTAAAAATTCAACAATCCCGATTAGAACAGAAAGCTATTAAATTAAAGTAAACAATGTACGTGGCGAGAAATCGTATAGCAAAATTCTGTCTTGGATAAAACCTAGCCAAACCCACAACATCGATAACCACCATTAGACACTTCTGTTCCAGCGCTAAGTTCGACCTTGTCATCTTCAATAGGCAACGCATCCTTATTCTCTCCTAATTGCTCAACAAGCTCTTTTGCCATGATATTGAAAACCTTATCAATATTTGTGCGATCTTTTGCACTGGCTTCTGTGAACGATACTCCTAATTTCTCTGCATAAACACGAGCAGTTTCGTATTCCACTTCTCTCTTGTTTAATATATCACATTTATTCCCAACTAGAACTCTATTGACATCGCTAGCAGCGTAACGAGAAACTTCCTGTAGCCAATTTTCAATATGAAAGAATGTTTCGCGATCATTAACATCGTAGACTAGCATAATACCATGAGCACTTCGATAATACGCTGTAGTTAAAGTACGAAACCTCTCCTGGCCTGCACTATCCCATATTTGCAGTTTAATTTGCTTGTTGTTGATCACCAGTGTTCGTATTTTAAAATCTACACCGATTGTACTTATGTACGACTCTGAGAACGTATCGTCTGCAAAGCGAAGCAGGATGCATGATTTTCCAACGCCAGAATCCCCGATTAATAATAATTTAAACAGATAATCGTACTCCTCGTTCATTTTAAGGCTGATACTTTCTTTATTTGTCACTTGGTAGGGCTTGTCTGAGCTCAAAAATACGCAGGATCTGTTATCGTAGATGAGGCAATGTGTTTATAACAGGTCGAAAGGAAGTCTTTGGCAGTAATTTACATACGCAGTAGGTTAATGAAGTTTTCCTGAAGTAATACGACACTAGGTTTGCCGACTCTTGTCGGGTCTTAGTTCAAAAAGCAAGGCAAGTAAATTTGGTATAAAACGAGACAATTAAATGAGGTATAAACGTTTTCACAAGAGATAAAGCAAGCTTTTGCCTGGCAGGAATTTACATCCAGTTTACAAATGAAACTTTTCTAAAGTTAGGAAACCAAGTCTGACCGTTCTTGGCTTGGGTTACTTTGCGATATAAAGATAAACCACGCACACTTCCCAACAAGTAGAGCAAATCTGTAGAGTCAGTATTTCCTCGAGCAATTCACAAACTGATACGAATTTCTTGGCAGTCTTGGCCTTTATAGAATACAGTTCATGTAGAATATCTCTTTCAATCTCCGAGCATTAATACACTGTGCATGTCTTGCTTCTTGGGCTTGGAGTTCTCAAATTTCACTTCAATTTTGATTTCAAAGAATTGCGTTGTTGTTTCTGCTTACGCCTTGACTTTGTAATTACGTAAGATGAATCAAGTGTCTTCAGACTTGAATAATGAAATAGCAAATTTATTGTACCGTATCAAATATTTGCATACCAGTGATAGGCTATAGCCTGTCCTTTGACCAATACCTTGCGGAAACGTTGCTTAAGGAAGACTAGAAGGTCACTAATCTCCACTTCCTTCAGCTATACCTTGTTATATATCTCTCAGTGAAGTATTAATAAAGCTTTGTCTTCTTATATCAGCTTACATCAACCAACTCATATTGCCTTTGATTGATCAGGTCTTACAAATATGACTGCAAAAAGCCCCCAGTTCTCCCAGTGCTATTAACAAAATCCTGCCAAGTTCAATTATCGTTTTTATGTACAGTACAATAATTCTCTCTGAGGTCTTTGAATCCAAAATAATTTACATAAACAGGCAGCGTGTTATGAATTTTCAATTAAACGAATTTGTTTGTTCACTGCCAATCACCTGTTCAGTTTGTGGTAAACAATATATTGCAATGATTGATTATTTGCATTGAAAACGAACAATATCATAAACACCAATGATGGTCACGCGCATAAATTGAAGATGTTTTAATTGACCTTTGGCTTTGCCATCTGATACCGTAATTCCGGCCGCCCCCTACCAGACTCTAATATTTCTTCAAGTTCAGATATATAAAAGACAAGACGAGTCGAGATAAAATGTACTATAAATATTTATATAAGAGAAATATTATTGCAAACACCCTGCAATCATGCAAAAATATTTCTACGCACTAACCATACTCTTTAAACCATTATATGTTTCTTAAACGAAGTATAACACACTTTGCTACAATTATGTTGCAAATTTATGAAAAGTAAATGAATGTTGCAAATTGTGTTGCAAAACAGTCTGGAAAGAAGCGCTGCATATATCTGGGCAAGATCCAAGAATATCTTTCTACTATTTATATCACTACAGAGATAACTTTGCAAGATTTAGAAAATTATAACAAACATTAAACGTGCACTGTTGGCGTTGTCTAAAAATAATTCAATCATTTTAATTATACCTTTTATAATTTATACTGCCACGTATTGGAATTCTATTTGTACGTTGATTTGTAAACACAGTGAGGTCAAACATTCTCAAGCAGAATATGGCAAGTGAGCTTTCAAAAATTGTGCTTAAGAAAGACGATTTGACAGAAGTGCATGTGTACTTGCATGGTAAGGACTCGCGTTGTGGAAATAACTAATGTAAAAAATATGGTTTTGTAAATGAGAGTTCCAAGCAAAAGATTATTTTCAATTTAAAGACCTAAGCAAGATCATCTACGAAAAAGTTCTATCCAGCGAAATGCCCAAAAATGTCGATATAAAAAAATATGGTTCCTCTATACAAGACTACTGATCACAATAAATATTAATTAAATGATAAAAAAGCAACTGTACCAAGGGGGTAAATCCTGGAGGAAATGGGGGACACATAGCCCCCATTTTGAACATATTTCATAATATATGTAGAATGGATTGTTGTCCTTCAACTGTACCACTAGGTGCTGTACCATTTGGTTAACCCATTGAGTTGCATTGCACCCTAAGGCACCCTATTTTATTAGTAACTTTGTCTAACACCAGAAAATTTTACTTGTCAGGGAGGGAGTGCTGGTACACATTGAATAAATGTAGATAAAAGTCATAAGCCCATACTTAGACAAGTGTTGATTATTGTACATAGAGTACTCATGATTAGTACAATCAACACTAGCTTAACAGTACTTTTGTATGTCATGATGCTCATGTCATTGACACTCTGTCTGGTGATCCAATAATATTGATGGTTAATTGATACCAATCTTACATAGGAGGAACTGTAACATCATGGAAATGTAAAGGCAAAGAAATATTATTTGTCAGGTAGATAACAATACATCTAACACAATGTCATTGTGTATTAATGTTTTACTATGTCTACTTGTACAATGTGTTTATTTGTGTAAAGTAATTACTCTACAATGTACATGCATAATACACCACAGAATATGATATTTTTCAGTAAGCAAGCAGTGTTCGATGGTAAAAAAGCAATAAGAGGTGGAATACCAGTTGTTTTCCGTAAGTAAATAATAATTTGCAACTAGTTGGTATAAATATGAATTGGCTATGTACATATACCTAATATGACAGTAACATTATGGCAATGTATATGATTAATTACCAGCAAATTTTGGTCCGTGGAAATTGGGACCACAACATGGCTTTGCAAGGACTGCAACTTGGAAAGTTCACAAACAGCCCGAGAAGGTAAAGTGATTAAAATGTCAATAGATGCATAAATTTAAAGTATCACAATAATAATATAATTAATCAATGGCATTCAAGAGTGCTTTTAAATCTGGCATTCAGTGCACTCAAATCTCTTACTGCCCTGCATCAGCTGTATGCTTTTTCAATTGATTTTTCTAATCAACTTTTGGAAATCCCAAATCCGCCACATCGCTCACAAATAAACATTATCCAGCATGCCTCATTACCTAGCTCATTTACGAGTGCGCATTATATATTATTTTGAAGCTGGTCACACGTCAAAACACCATGCATATTTCATTGAATTTCAAATCGGGATTCCCCCCACCTTATTCAAGTATCAATACCAACAGTCAAAAACATGATTCGACATTGACTAGCAAACCAAACCAAAGCAGTACCAACAGTCAAAAACATGGTTCTTTGACTAACAAACCAAAGTATGTGATTTTGGGGTCAATTTTGTGAAGGCATACATTATTCATGTTTTGATATGTAATTTGCATAGGCCAGAAAGAGCAAAACTTCAAATAAAATTTTTAAGGGTGAACCATGCCACAGTATATGGAGACAACCAGTAAGGGCCACTCAGGGGAGACAAAAGTGGGAATTTTTTAAGCTAGGTCCCAGATCTCTTGTGCGGTCAAAACCATTTACTTTGTAATACAATTTTATAGAGAACTGCTGCCATTTTCCGGCTGCCAACCAGTGTAGAAAATTTGTATTGTGCGGCAGATATCTCCGGCACACAATTTTGATGCTTTCTATTAATTACTATTAAATTTTTGAAATTTTTGCAATTTCCAAACTTTCCAGTCAGGGCTGCCAATATGTTAATTAGGTTGGCAGCCAGTAAACAACTTTTTGACCAGTCTGGAAAGTCTGCAATGCGCAGCCGAGATCTCGGGTGCGCAGTTTTCGATGTGCAGTTTCATATCTCGGATGCACAACTTCCAAACTTTCCATTCTGGCTTTTTGATGCTGAGTGGCCCTATACTGTTGCTTCCCTATACTGTGACCATGCCTAGGCATAAATGTTATTAACTAACTACAACTATAATAAAACACTGACCTCATACTTGAACATCCAGGTTCTTATACAATTCTCCACTGCACCATTTAAATGCTTCTTTATTCTTGTATTAAATGTGTTAATGTGCTACTTTATCAATCCCTGTATATTGAAATTTTAAAATGAATACCTTGTAATTTGAACTAAACTTACTACAGCAGTAAAAATCAGAACCGTGCAAGCACAATGATACGTTTGTAATTGCAACACGTGTATAAATATATACCTACATTTATAACTGCGCAAATTGCCAAATTCCATCCCCATTTCAACGTTTATAAATCGAGCATTTTAAAAGAAATAAATACAACCAAGTGTTGTTTCGACAATTCAGCAACGTTTCTTGTCCGTTTCGCGTCCAAAACAACGATTTATAGTTTCACACGGACATTTCAACTTGAAGCCATTTTGAATATTTGAAATATTTTCCCGCCACTACATTTAACCGAGAGAGGATTGGCACTATCGCTAGTTTTTTCCCGCTCGCCGATTTTCGTTAATTTTGGCTTACCACTGATCTTACACATAGCCTGGATAGCGTTGCGGTATACTCTGTTGTTTGTGGTGTTACTCTGAGTGTGCATCCACACCGGGCAAGCTGAAAGGTTTGCCTGACCACGGTGGGAATCAAACGCACGACCTTTGGGATATTAGTCCAGCTTTCCATGTTTAGTAGTAGCAATGAGTAGATCTTTAGCTTCTAGCTTGTCAAGTGCAGTACTCAACTATGACATATATTGCCCTACATCAAACATATAAAGAATGAACGTGTCGCTATGGCCCATCTATAGTTATGTTTCTATATAAAGTCTTTTACGAAACGTTTGTTTCATTTTTTCCACTTCAAGGACAAGGACGGAAACATTGTTGCAGTTCTTCTTTTGGAGGACACGGAAGAGACAAGAAAAATTTGGAATCATAAGTATGTTTGAGAATTGTATCCACAACAAAGCAAAAATTTTCACAAAAAAATTTGAAATATTTTATTCCGCTCTGCGTTTTAGTTTCAAATTCTGGTACACGTTAACGCTGAAAAACTGTGAATTTTCCATGGAAGTAAATATTCAAAATACAGGTTGGTTTAATGGACAGCTGTGCTTCGACGTATGTTACATAATGATCTCTCAAACGTAGTAGCTGGGGCAGACAACATATTTTGTGCTATATTCTTCAGTTTATATGTTATCACAGGTGCAGAAGATTTCGAGTTTACATCTCTTCTTCACACATACTACAACGTTGATATTGAGAAAGCAAAACTGCAAGGGCTTCAAGGCTGCGATTTTCTGGACAAGGTAAAGTTAGTAAAATAAAAAGAAAGGTATTTTTTCTTAAAACCTGGTAGAAAAATAAACAAGACAAGAATATTTCTCACTTTAGGTAAATGGCGGGGAACATAAAGAAGAGAACGAATTTCTTCAAATTTCCGCAAATGTCGACAGGTATATGAGCTTTTGGAACTTGGACAATAAATCATTTTGAACTTTGAAGTTTCTATGAAGTGCTAATTGTTGTGATTCATTACTTATAGTGTTTACAAACAAACACCCAACGAACTCAAGTTGCTCACTGGAAATCATAACATCAGAATTACCAAGGAGAATTTTCCTGATACAGGTGGAAGAATTATTTATGCTTCTTCATTCCAGTGTTTTCGTAACAGTTTTCTCGTAACGTCCGCCATATCGTCTCTCAGATTTAACAAATAACAATTCATTTATATAAATGTTTCATTTTCCAGTTGTTTGGAATCCTTGGTTTGAGAAAGCGAAACAAATGTCTGATTTTGGAGACAATGAGGTGAAGAAATGTTTTTTTTATATGCCAAACTCCAGAATACAATAACGTAAACTACACACGTAAAAATCTCACAACTTGTCAAAAAAATGTGTTTGAAGACTTGTAGAAAGCTTGTGTAACAATGCTGTTATTTCATTAAGTTGCCACAAGGTTGTCACTTGGTTGTGGCTTGGAACAGCATTGCTACAAGTCTGCTGCAGGGTTTGTTACAACTTGTACCGTTTTTACGTTTGTACTTGGAAAAAAGTTAAGAAAACTTCCACGCCTGAAATGAAGACCGCCATCAGGAGAATAGTATCCGAACTGCTTCTTTTGTACGAAACTGCTCTTCACCCGAAATATCGAAGAGTTTTCGATCTTTTCACAGTCCAGTTAGTTTCACGATATTTTATTATCTTCGATATCTTCTTCTTTATTTAGTATCAAGACATGATCTGTGTTGAGCCTGGCTTTGTAGCTGCTCCATGTAAACTTCAACCAAATGAAACATTCACAGCCAAACAAATATTGACCTGTCTGTGCTAGAAAACACTTCCTATATATAACACATTATTCAAGAATCCTGATCATAAATTGGAGGAATACAAAACCATGACCAAAACGCAAGATACGAAACATTTCAAAAAGAAATTCTCTGATATCTTCGCCATAAATTTATCCTGTGGAAATATGTTATCTTGATTGCATGAAGTGAAATTGAAATGTTAATTTACGTACCTTGAAATGAAAGGCATGCAGATTTACTTTATTTTTGTAATTAAACCTTTTAACAAATCATTTCCCTACAAATATACAATAATGTGCATATATTCACTTATATATGAAAGTCACCCACAAAGAAACTGATCACAGTACCAAGTAATTGCTAAAATGATCATCCTGTATCTTACATAAATTACGAGCAATTTGATTTAATTAAAACCTATGCAATGTTAGCCTCCTGCGCAGACGTTGTTAGTGGCCGAGGGAGGCCTCGGCCACTAACAACGTCTGCGCAGGAGGCTAATGCAATGTTAGAAGCGAGTAACAATCTATAAATCCCTATGAATTATGTACAAATGATTATTTACATTCAGGAGAATATACGCGTGGATAAGTTCCATGGTATTCAATGCTTGTGATGTTCGAGGCTTTACTTTTTTCTAGGGATATATAGAGATCAATATACGATTACTTTAATCTGTTCGTTGATCCAACGTGACAAACTTTTACCTTTCTGTGAGTTATATATAATTAGCTGTGTGTTACCTTATGTACCGCGATTCTTACTAATGCATCTCCATTTCAGAACTTTTTGTCTTTTTTCTATCTCGTGATTTTCGTGTCGCCACAATGCAAAGCGAGATCAGCAAATCACCAAACTCGGCCACTGCTATGACAGAAATTCCGATCCAAAGACCCATTTGTCCTCCAATATCGCCAAGAAGCGTTTGAAGCTAGAAACATTTACGTAATGGCAACGTTTGAACTAAACAGAAACAACTACAAGCCGTTGACAACTTGCTGCATTTCAATACGAGTTACAGGGCAGCAGATGCCAGTCAATTACTTGAGAAATGTTGATACCAGTAGCGTAACTCCAAAGGGTTGTGCCCAGCAAGAGGCCCCATGATCTAGGACCCATGATCTAGGCCCCATGACCTTGGCCTAACTCTACTTATGCGAGCTTTTTAGCTCTTTCAGGTCCCCAGGAAAATTTTTCTATTTTTATAGTGTCGGCCGTAAAACGCTATTTCATGCATTCATTTTAGACACGTTTCATGGTAATCTAAAAGCCACCGATTTGATATATAGCATTACAAGGTTATCCTTCCCGCCTATTTCTCCTCAGTTTTAAAAGAATTAAAAAATGGATCCTTAAGAAAAGTGGTGAGGGAGGGGGGCACCCGGCCCCGACATTCTCTTCGTGGCTACGCCTCTGTACAGAATATTTAAAATTATAAAATAAAAACTTACATCATAATACGTGGATTGGACGATTTTCTCAAGATTTAACTCATCGTAAAATATTTTTACACGTAAAAAGTTATCACTGGAATAAAGAAGATAAATTACATTAACGGCTGATAAAGTAAGATTTTTGATTTCAACTCATCTTGCTCTCCCACAATATATACTCACTCAAACTTGAAATTTGGATCCTTTTTTTTGTCACCGAAATTTTTACTTTCCTTCGTCTCCTGCGAGGGAATGTCAATGGATATAGGTGTAAATATGTGCACACAAATTAAACAACGAACAGCATTTTTTTTATTTACTTACTTTTATAGATTACAATAGAATATAAGGGGGGGGGGAACCCACTAAAATTACAAGTTGACAAGTACAGGCTTCCTGGAATAACCTAGTTAAATTAAGGCTAGTCGAGTCAGGTTAATCGTGAATTAAATAATCTTGAATTATATAATTTGTCTATAAGCCAGTTGTCTGTAAAAATGGTCAGTACCTTTGCCTTCGTTGTCAAAGTAGACGTCATAATGGTGTAACGATAAGAATGATGTCTACAAAAGATAATTAATATATTTAATGAAGGTCAAATACCAGTGGCGGCGCCAGGCTTCCAAATTTGGGGGGGCATTTGAGGGGCAAACTCAAATTTTGGGGGGGCAAGATAGAATTTTTAAAAAGGTCGCCCCACCAGGAAATTCGCCCCCCCCCCTCAAAACGTGGCGATATTCTTAGGAATATTGCCCCCGGGGGGCAAATATCCTAGGAATATCGTCTCCCAGGGGGTGGGGCGAATACCCTAGGAATATCGCCCCTTTTTAGGACATTCGCCCCCCATATATGCGATGTGGTTTATTCAAATAATTTCGTGATACTTTATCTTATTATTGCCTTACACGTTTGAGAATTTAACTCTGCAAAACTAAAGCATTTTTGTCTTTTTTTGAAACGTATTATTGGAGTATTGGCAAGTTTTACCATTCAGAGATTTACAAACTAATATTGACACTGTAAAAAACAGTTTCATGTATACGCGCATTCACTAATGAGTAATGACAACTTATAAGCCATACATTTTCCGATAACGACAGAACGCTTGTGTAGCCTTTAGTCGCTCTTAGTGACTAATAATTTTTTTGAGGGGGGGGGGCAAAATTGGGGGGGCAAAAATAATTTGGCCCCCCCCCCGCTTGCCCCCCCCCCTGGCGCCGCCACTGTCAAATACAAACCACAGGCTGCAGTATATTAAAATTAATGAACTTATTTACTTTTGAACTTACTCGCAGGGTTGGGGGCATTGTTCAGTGCAACCCAGTCTGTTGCGTTTGAAGGAACTACTGACTGAATTCATACATGTAACTATAAAAATATAAAATGTAAGGTTGGTTTAACTTGAGTTGTACTGTGTAAATCAAATGCACAGCTCCCCTACTTTGTCGGCGAAGGTAAGTTGTGTGTTTGATTTGCGCAGTACAACTCAAGTTGTAAGGCGACAGTTTTAGGCAAAAGTTGTGTAGTGTAAATCAGCCCATGCTCTATTATTTTACTATATGTCTAACGCAGACGATTTCATTTCACTCTTCAAGGGGAGAGTGCTGGCACTCAATGAGTTAAGTACAGGGTCAAGACTCGGCAGACGGTGATCAAATTTAGAAATGTTAAGACTTGTACGAGAAATTCATTTCTCAATTCTAGGCGTACAAGGCCACAACATATAATGAAAGAAAGTTCACATTATTTTCTCGCATGATAGTCCAGACTGTACACTATAAACTCTCAACGTTGTTTTTGTTATAGCCTGCATAGCAGGCGTTTAGTGCGGGCGGGAGAAGAAAGGGCGTCGTTACGCAGGCTACTTTTGTTAGGAATAACTAAAAGACACTTACGTTCGGCATCCTGATAGCATATCTTATCAACGTAGCCAGCGTACTTTGCGTCAGAACATTTACACTTGCTAAACTGGGCTTTTGCCAAGCACGACTCCATACAAGCCTAAATATGTGAAACAATGAATGGCCATTATGGTATGTTGGCTACACACTGGTCAATACATATACCTTTCGCTTCTGTCACAATATGCAGTTGTATGATTAAAATCCACCTCCGCTGCATGAGAAAAGAATATCTCCTGACTGAAAACCACTCATCAGGTTCTCATCCAATCTCGTTCCCCGAGCCTGCGATCCTCGGGTAGGAACGCGAGGCTCTGGGATAATCCGTTTCAGGGAGGAATTTGATTGGCCGTTGAAATGGAATGCGTAGTTCAATCTTAGCCAGAATTCCTGGCTTCCGGCAACGGATTATCCCAGAGCCTCGCGTTCCTTCCCGAGGATCACAGACGCGGGGAACGAGATTGGTTCTCATCAGGTTTTCCCCCAACATCGTACCCAGTCTCTTTCCTCTACACTCCTAGAGGAGAGAGCCTGGGTACGAGATTGGTTTTCGCCGGGTTTCTCCAGGGTTTTCCTGTATAGTAACGCAAGGCCACAGAGTAATTACATACAGAGCTCTCACTTCTACCAAAAAACCGTAAGATCGTTTTTATATGTACATATCATGTGCCAGTGCCGGATTAATCATATGGCAAAAGTGGCATATGCCAAGGGTCCCGCGCTTTTGGGGGGGGGGGGCTTACTCTTTTTCATTAAAGTGAACCATGGGGTTATGACTAACTTTTTTAATTTGGTTGAATGGTAATGGCAATGACATTCAAAGGCATTACCATCCAAGTTGAATGGTTATGCCGATGATATTCAGTGTTTAAAATGTCATGGGGGGAGGGTTGGGGGGGGGGGCGTTGATAATATGCCACGGGCCCCGCGAAACGTTAATCCGGCCCTGCATGCATGCGCCATGTTCTTGGCAAGTGCCCTATAGAGAGGCATTCACCCTCCTAGAACATCAAATTTCAATATATTTTCAGGGGGTGATGGCCTCTCCTTAGGGCACTTGCAAAAAACATGGCAGACTGAAAAAAACCCTTGCGTTAAATCAACCTGAAGTGAGACCTCTGTATTGAATTATTCTGTGACAAGAATATGTTTAAGCTTCGCGTTTCCGGGAAGGGCAAACGGCAGGTTCAACCTTTCTTGGCAAAATTTTCGTTGAACGTTTTCGTTTCATATTTTCTTAGAATAATTAGGCATTGCAGTTTTAAAATAACAAGTTCATTTACTTTTTGATACCGTAAAATATTTCTTTGCCTGGCGTTCGCCGTTTGACGTATAAACGCGAAGTTTAAATTCTCCAATGGACTTACTTGGCTGGCCGTCAATAGGGAGAATAGTACTATCTACTATAAATAAAGTTAGCTTAGTCTAGTTTAAACTAAATGCAGGAATGTTTTACCTTTACGGAATATTTAGTGGCTGAGCCGTTCATATAATTTCTGTAAATATTTCCCGTCGAAAGTGTTAATGAAGGATGACAGCTACCATTGTTGAATGGATCCACTCTTGTTATACTTTCCTGCAATGAGAAAAATTCGTCATAAATTAACTCATATTTATAGTTAGAAACTTAGAACTCACTAGTATAAATAAAGTTAGTTTATAGTACAGATTTCTTTCTGCAGTAACACTGGATCAATATAAGGGATGACTCTTCCTGGACTTCTAGGGAGACCAGTTTACAACTGTAGAACTATCCAGTATAAAAAAAAGTTAGCTTAGTATAGGTTTCCTCCGATAGTAACACTGGATCAATAAGAGATGACCCTTAGTGGATCTCTAGGAAGAATAGTATATCTCTAGGAAGAACAGCATATATTTAAAATTAGTCTAGCTTTGTGTAAATCCTGCCTTTCTTATAGCAATCGAGGAAGAAAATCCAGGAGGAACAGTGATTCCTTCATCGTAAGGAAACGGCATTTGTCTTGCATTGTGAATAATAATGTTGGCTCCGGCCTCGTCAGTCAACTGTGGTACGTACTGATTTTGCTCAATGTTGATGTCAAGAGATAGACCTAAGGAGAAAAGGCAGTCGAGTAAATGATTATTCTTAGTTGAATCCGGAGACCAGCCCCATACAAGTAGAATGAAGAACAAGGGCTTAAGATTAGAAAAATGGTCCGCGGACCCTCTAGCTGTTGAACAACTTCTTACGCCAGTTTTCCGCTTCAATTGTATCGTACCGAAACATAGAGTATTCTTTGTTTCCTGAGCGGTAGTGTGGAACTAATGACTTCAACACAAAAGAAAATTCTACGGTACGTTACGATACGATACGGTTGTCGGTTGAAGTTGAAAACAGGCTGAAAGGTCTGCAAAACGCGATTCCATGCATTTTAGACACTTCTTATGATTATCTGAAGGCCACAAATTTTGTATATTTTATGTCATAAATGAAAGCATTAAGCGGTTCTCCTCCCCTCTGGCAGCTTCTCCTCAATTTTGAAACAACTAAAAAATTGACCCGGACGAAAAGTGGGGGGATGTCCCCTCTCCATGGCTACGCTTCTGTAATGGACCCCTGAATGAGAAGCAGTAAATCAGTAGATTCTTTGGGAACCATCACATGGTAAAAAGAGGAAGACTTGGAGGGACTATTCATGAAATTGAGGAAGATACTGAAATACGGACGAACTTAAGGGACGCAGAATGATCAACATCGATAAGCAGGATAATGAGTAGGTAAGTTTCATTTTATAATTACCATAGTTCGGTCCAGGTTTGCTAATGCGGAACACGCTGAGAGAATCTCCCGCTTCATCTGCTCCTGGGTTGAATGTGAAACAATTCCCAAATTTCCAATTCCAAGACTGTACCCAAAATTTTGTGAAATAGCTGAAGAGTATTTGTATGTAAGTATGAATATCGAGAGCGTCCAATGTAGATATTTTTCCAGGTAGTTCAGACACAAACCACGGCAGCGTATTATAGAATAGAGAGGTTAAGATAGCCCGGTTTCGGTGTACGTGTACGGGTAGCATGATTTTGGTTAGCAATATTTTCGTCGATGTCTGTACCTTTACTCGTAATTAAGATGCACATTTTTCGCATTATATCATTGTCTATTGCAAGAAAACAGAAAAAGTATGATTGAATAACAGACATCAGTAAAACAAGATGACACTACTCATACCCGTACACCGAAACCGGGGTATCTTAATCTCTCTAATAGTACCTACATTGGACCACCACGTTTGAGATATCGTTATCAGGTAGTTCAGACACAAACCACAACAGCTTATTGTAGAATACTACCTACATTGGACCACCACGTTTGAGATATCGATATCGTTATCAGGTAGTTCAGACACAAACCACAACAGCTTATTGTAGAATACTACCTACACTGGACCACTACGTTTGAGATATATTTTTCAGGTAGTTCAGACACAAACCACGTCAGCTTATTGTAGAATACTATCTACACTGGACCACCACGTTTGAGATATCTTTTTCAGGTAATTCAGACACAGACCACGACAGCATATTGTAGAATGCTACCTAAACTGGACCACCCCGCCCGTTTGAGAAATCTTCTTTAGGTAGTTCAGACACAAAACAAGCTTATTGTAAAGAATATTTACTGTACTGTACAGTTACTGTAACAATAAAACACTTACCCAGACTTGCAATCGAATCCTTTCCAGGAACAGGACAAAAGCATATCATGAAATTGATGACCAGCATTCTTTAATTCGTCTTCATCCACAGCTGCAGCTGCTATGGCAACCAATTCTTCTATAACCTTGCCCTCATCAACACTGATTTGACCATCACCGATATTTTGGCCATCATCATCGATATCATTATTAAATTTTTCCTTAAAGGCCTTGCTTTGTGCCTCAACCGAGTTTTCAAAACTTGACCCGTCCGACTTGTTTCTTTTGTTATTCGAGAAGTCTCTGAGAATTGCTTCGATCTTCGTAAGATTTTGTACCTTTGACAAACGAAACTGGTTGAGATTACACACTGTCACGGATGGGAAATCGATATTCTGTAACAAAAGAGCATGATTGTATATATGAATTATCTTGGTGGTACCAGTATCCGGGAACACCAGCTCTACTCTGGGTGTTGGAGATAATCCTTACTGGATCTCTAAGAAGAACAGTTCAAAAATAATAGAGCTAACTTTTCCTCCGCTAGTAACACTAGATTAATAGGAGATTATCCTCACTGGACCTCTAGGGAGAACAGTTAAGAAATAATAGAGCTATCCAGCATAAATAAAGTTACTTTAGTTTGGGTTTCCTCCGGTAGTAACACTGGATTAATAGGAGATTATCCTTTACTGGACCTTTAGTTTAGAACTGATAGAGCTATCCAGTATAAACAAAGTTAGTTTAGTTTAGCTTAGCTTTTTCGTGGTTTTTCCAAGTTCAAACTAGAGGAAAAATTAAGACTAACCTTTTCGTAGGAAATATCCACGGATGTTTTGATGGGTTTTTCCAAATACGTCATGATCAACAAATAACACATGTAAATGGTAAAGCCATAACAAGTTGCAGAAATGAGAAACCAGATGAAACGTCGGATATGTCCATCGGAAAGAGTCGCCTTTGAAATTCCACCAAAACTTGTATCAGAGGCGAAATTCTTCAGGAGTTTCTTGAAACTGTTGGCTTGAGTTTTTTCTACTGGTTCACTCGACATGATCTTAGCACTTTTCGTAGGATCACCCTCAAAACCGTTGTTGTGAAACATTTCAACTAAATGGATTGAAGTAGTGCATGTTAAAAACCATGCGAGAAAGGTAAACTTAACGGCCAAATTGTCATTGCAGAAGTGTAACAACTTGTGCATTTTACGTGTGTAGATTTCAAGAGACTATGAGAGAGTCATCCCAGCGGGCAAAATGACGTTTATCCAACGTTGAATCAACGTTGGAAATGACCTTCCAGACGTTGGATAGACCGCGTTGAAAAAGGGTTGACTATATGCAAATTGGATCGACGTTACTGTTTCGACGTTGAAATTAGGTTGCCAATCTCGTCAACCATAATTCAACGTTGAATCCAAGTTAAAACAACGTTGAGATTGGTTCACAAATCGACGTCGTACATTTAACCATGTATGAACGTTAATTCAACGTCTGTTGGCTGCTGTTGAACCAATGTTTGTAAAACAACGTCATGCAGAGCAACGTAGATATTAGGTTGTCGACGTCGCAACCTTTTTTCTACCAAATTTCAACGTTGAAACAACGTCGTGTGCCCGGTGGGATGGTCTTACAGCGGTTTATGAACAAAATTAGACGCAATGGGCGAAGTCGCCTTTAAACCTTATTTTATATTAGTTTCTGTTTAAAAGACTACAACATATTATACCTGCATCGATTTGTTGTCCGCAAGTTTCAAAGGTCGTGATTTCCTGACTGCAGTCAATGCCCTTTGCTTATAGAATACTGCATGACATACCCCCAAACAATATCAACGTAATACTCCTACGCATGCAATTTGGGGTGACTTGATAGAAATCTTAGGCAATATTTATTTTTTTAGGCCAGGGTCAAACGTCGAAGTTTTCATGCGCGGCCGAACCTAATGTTAATGAGCTAAGTTCTTTGTTTCACTTCATTTGCATTATAGGTTCGGCGCGTGAAAAGTTCGACGTTTGACCATGGCCGACATGATTTCATTAAGGCAAAAACATATAATTTGATGATCCATTTTTCTGGTGAAGCATTTTGAAGAAAATAAACTCATCTTCGCCGTAGATAAAATCGATTCAAGGGCTTTAAATTAATAAAGGAAAACATCAAGTCTGTATACATACATCTGTCCTTAAGGAAACATCGCCGATAGATACATCATTTCGTTTTTAAATGTTTGCAGTAAATGTTTGCGTAACTATAGGAACAATCGTATGAATGTTTTACATTCAAATTTCGCTTTCTATATAAAGCGTCAATTTTTAAATCAACAAAGACCGATGTTCGCCTTAACTTGATCAATGTTTGTGTACTTGGGGCTTGCTGAGCTTTTTTAACTTAACCTCGCAGGAATCAAACAAGTTTTCAATCAAATATAGAACTATAGTCTATATGTTTTAGAGATTCTTAAAATTCTCTGCATACAGTGGTAGTCTGGGACTACATATACGACTAATTCGCGGCTACTCGGCTGTGCATGTTTAATTTCATTAAACTTTATTCATTGTCAATATTATATCATATAACGCGCGTGATAACGTTATTTTAGGGTATCCTTCTCGTGAACTAGGCATTGGCCCACCTAGATTATGTTCGCACGAGATATCTACCCGTTCTACCGTTGTCGATGGAGGGTTTATTATTTAGCATTATTAATTTTGCATTTTTCCATTGACTTTTAACCTGTATTTTTTACGTTTTCTAATTTTCTGGGCGAAAGGCCGCGGCTGCTGGGGCCCCCTAATATATTGTCGGGGGCCTTTAGTTTTTGAACTAACCCTATCCAATGAGCGCTACGCCACTGCATCCTGCATGAATTGCAAGTTTGATTAAACTTATGATCAAATGTACGTTGTTTCAGAGATGTTCTGTACAATTTGCCAAGTTTGGGTTCTACAGATTTTCCTTGCTTCTGTGTGTGGAGGGAAATTACATGTAACGATTTCTTAAACGTGGAATGAAGTGTTGATATGGTATTCTACATTTCTACAATAAATAAGCTGCTGATCGGTTTGTGTAGGTTGTTCAGACACAAACCACGGCAACTTACTGAGGCTGTGTTTCCACTATACCAGATAGCTTTCCGTAGTGGCGCGAAAAAGCACCTATCCAATACGGAATGTACAACTTTCAGAAGCTGAGCGAAACAACATCTCATCTCAACATATATCTGGTACAATGTGGCTTAATACTACCTATATGTTAAACGCATAGCAGTGAAAAAGCATCAATAAAGCCGACTAAAGGTAATGATAATAATATCTATTCAGAGAAGCATATATGCATTGAATGCAACACAAAGGCATCCTGTTGTTAGCAGACAAATGAACATCGCGACGTTGCTTGGATCACTTTAATTTCATAGTTACTCACTTCAGCACCTCAGTTATAGCTCAAGAACTCTCTTTTTTCTACTTATAAACTCTCTGGAATTGCCCGCTCTCGTTAAAGCCGATTTACACTACACAATTTTTGCCTAAAACTGTCGCATGCAATTAGTCAGGGGCGAGTATTAGATCATTATTTCCTCTCAAACTTTAAAGATTATCGCTAGACGCTACAAATTATTGGGGTGGCCAAAGCCCCCCCCCGCCCGGTTGCTTCGTCGCTGGAACAACCCATCTACACTACAAACTGAATCGATTTAATATATCCCCTTTAATTAATTTATAATATCATTAATAATTCATACACGTTGTGGCAAATCATGTCAACCATAATAGGTCACGTGGAGTGACTTTGCATCTGATAAAACTCATCTTCATTTTAGTGTTCTTTATATAATTGTTTATCCTAATTTATAGTATGATTATATAATTGTTCATCCGAAGTAGTATTCTTTTGTAGTCCCATTTTAAGTGTTTTATCAGACATAAAACGCTCGGCTGCGCCTCGCATTTTATATCTGATAAAATACTTCTACTCGTGTTTTAAACTACTTAATTACGTTCTTCCTCTTACAAAATCAAGATGTCCTGTCATTTACTTTTATAAATACCTGGAATAAAGTTGTGCTTCAAATTTCTCTCCCTTTAATTAAACTCAGTTACGTCAGTTTAAACTTCTCTCCTCATTCTGTAGAGAGATATTCTTTAGTTACCAGAATACCAGGCAGTTCAACGCAACAAAACTAAATCAAACTCTGCTCCTTAAACAGAATGTTTTTGGTGTTTTGCCTGGACAGTTCAATGGTTTCACTCTCAGATTTGCCGAGCTATGAAATTCGAATCTCAAAACAAACTTTTGAAGACAATGAAGATTGCTCTTGCGGCACTAATCTCCACACAAATGAATTGCTAATCACCGATATACACTCACAAACCGCTGAGAATTAATCGCACGAGTGATATTTGTGTGTAAAAACTATTCAATCACAGCGTGACGATAATTACAAATTCGGACAGATTCTAACAGAATCACATACTAATACGTCACAGATTAGAATTGCTAACTGGCTAATCAAAAGAAAAGTGAAAACAAATTTTGAAGCCCCGCTCACAAAAGCCTGAAGCTTTCCTTGACAATTCTATTTCAGAACCATCCTCTGAGATACGAAAAACTGACTAGTTTCATAGTGTCAGATTAATTCCTTGACAAGTTAATGGCAAGTTTCAATTCCCTCGACACGTCTTGTTGCTCGTCTACACAGAAAACAGAATGTTGTTAAACATTTATGTCATGGCCGCCTTTTGTTTGCAGAAAAGTATTTCTTGTACATTTGTGAAGTTTTCATTGTTGGCCATACACACTTTTCTCGCATGACTAGCAATGGAACAAGACTCCTTGATAATACAATCTATCACTATTTCTGTGTCCGTTATTGGCATTAAAATATCTATTTTTAGTGGGAAGAGTAGAGCTACAATGAGCGAATTAAAGATTGCTATACAATACTGAGAAATTGCCGGACAATAGCTCGATTGCACATTCAACGTCACAGTGGCAATATCGGGTATTACAAAGAATCTCATTATCTGCCGTATTGTGTTTGGCACCAAGATGGACGCCGCAATTTTTGTTAAATAGATTCCCAAGTGATTGGTTGCAACACACATAAAAGAATCCGGCAACCGAGCATTTCATGTTAATGCAAGTGATAGCTTGTCCATAAAAAATCACTATAATTATTACTAATCGAGATCTCCTTTGAGTAATCACCGAGATTAAGCTGCATAAAAATTGCTTTCACAGTTTCACTGCACTTAACGTCAGTAATAACTCTTTGCGAATTGCGACAGCGCATGAGCTCATGCTAATATCACTTCGTGCTAATATAGATCCATTCAAGTTATCTGTAACCTGTATTAAAAATCGCTTCTACTGAGAAAGAACTTGAGATCATTATTCCCTCGGCTGAGCAGAGCTTTATTTCAAGTTGTCTTCGAGATGTCATGCTTGGGCGCATGAGCTCATTTTCAGCTCGACCGCAGATGGTCCAAACTACAGCACGTCCAGAATTACAGTGCATCAGAATTACCATGCACGGAAAATTTTCGTGATACAGGTGCAAGAATTATTTATGCTTCTTCATTCCTAAAGTGTTTTCGTAACAGTCTACTCGTAATTTCGGGACGTCCGCCATATCGTCTCTCAGATATAATAAATATCAACTCATTTATATAAATGTTTGATTTTCTGGTTGCTTGTGTGATGTCACTCTGAGTGCACATCCACACCGGGCAGGCCCGTAAAATATGCCTGGCCACGGTGGGATTCGAACCTACGACCTTTGGAATACTAGCCCAATGCTCTGCCAACTGAGCTACGCGGTCAGGTCGGTTCGAGTATGCGATATTTCAGAACTGAGTCTAGTTCCTTCGATATCAGTGTAATCTAATAATCATGAAATTTGCTGTACTCATGATTATTAGATTACACTGATATCGAAGGAACTAGACTCAGTTCTGAAATATCGCATACTCGAACCGACCGCGTAGCTCAGTTGGCAGAGCATTGGGGTAGTATTCCAAAGGTCGTAGGTTCGAATCCCACCGTGGCCAGGCATATTTTACGGGCCTGCCCGGTGTGGACGTGCACTCAGAGTGACATCACACAAATATCTTATTCACCTGCGTACATTACATCAACACAGCAAATTTTCTAGTTGTTTGGAATCCTTGGTTTGAGAAAGCGAAACAAATGTCTGATTTTGGAGATGGTGAGGTGAAGAATATTTTTTTTATATGCCAAACTCCAGAATACAAGAACGTAAACTACACATGTAAAAATCTCACAACTTGTCAAAAAATTTGTTCCCAAAAGACTTGTTAGCAATCTTGTCAACAATTAAGTTGTGACAATGCTGTTATTTTATCAAGTTGCTACAAGGTTGTCACTCACAACTTGTTGACAAATTGATGAATTGCAGGACGATAACAAGTTGTTGGAAAAAAACTTGTAACAAGTCTGTTGAGCTCAAAAACCTTGTAGCAAGTTGTCAACAAGCCGTTGACGACTAATTGTCAACAAGCTGGGAACAAGCAGTGCGAACACATCCTGTTGACAAGTTGTTGGAACAGCATTGCTACAAGTCTGCTGCAGGTTTGTTACAACTTGCGCCGTTTTTACGTTTGTACTTGAAAAAAAGTTAAGAAAACTTCCACGCCTGAAATGAAGATCGCCACTATCAGGAGTATTGTATCCGAAACTGCTTCTTCTGTACGAAACTGCTCTTCACTCGAAATATCAAAGAGTTTTCGATCTTTTTCAGTTCGTTTCACGATACTTTATCATCTTCGATATCTTCTTTTTATTTAGTATCAAAACATGATCTGTGTTGGGCCTGGCTATGCGGCTACTCCATGCAAACTTCAACCAAATGAAACATTCACAGCCAAACAAATATTGACCTGTCTGCGCTAGAGAACAGTTCCTATAACACATTATTCAAGAATCCTGATCATAAATTGGAGGAATACAAAACCATGACCAAAACGCGCATGCGAAGCGAGATACGAAATCTCTGAAGAAGAAATTCTCTGATATCTTCGCCATAAATTTATCCTGTGGAAATAGGTTATTTTGATTGCATGAAGTGAAATTGAAATGCTAATTTACCTTGAAATGAAATGCTTGCAGATTTACTTTATTTTTGCAATTCATATGCCTTTTAACAAATAATTTCCCTACAAATGTACAATAATGTGCATATACACTTATATATGAAAGTCATCCACAAAGAAACTGATCACTGTACCAAGTAATTGCCAAAATGATCATCCTGTGTCTTACATAAATTACGGCGAGCAATTTTGATTTAATTATACCTATGCAATGTTAGAAGCGAGTAACAATCTATAAATTCCCTATGAATTATGTACAAATGATTATTTACATTCAGGGGAATATACGCGTGGATAAGTTCCATGCTATTCAATGCTTGTGATGTTTGAGGCGTTTCTTTTTTCTGGGGAAAAAGAAATCAATATATGATTACTTTAAATTAACTGTTCGTTGATCCAACGTAACAAGTCAACAATTTATCTTTCTGTGAGTTATATATAATATAGCTGTGTGCATGTTACCTTATGTACCGCGATTCTTACTAATGCATCTCCATTTCAGAAGTTTTTGTCTTTTTTCTATCTCGTGATTTTCGTGTCGCCACAATGCAAAGTGAGATGAGCAAATCACCAAACTCCGCCACTGATATCACAGAAATTCCGATCCAAAGACCCATCTGTCCTCCAATGTCACCAAGAAGCGTCTGAAGCTGGAAACATTTACATAATTGTGTTTAAATCCAGGAAAGAAAAGCTTAAACTAAACAGAAACAACTACAAACTATACTCATTCCTCTTTTGGTGAATTTCAATAAGTGTTACAGGGAAGCAGATGGTACAACGTCATATAAATGTTGATACCAGTGGCGTAACTCCAAAGGGCTGTGCCCGGCAAGAGGGCCCCTGACCTAGGTATTCGAGATTTGGTATATAGCGTTAAGAGGTTATTCCTTCCCTTCAGAAAAAAAGTGGTGGAGGAGGGGGGCACCCGGCCCCCACATTCCCCCTGTGGCTACGCCTCTGTACAGAGTAAATAGCAAATAAAAACTTACATCATAATACGTGGATTGGACGACTTTCTCAAGATTTAACTCATCGTAAAATATTTTTACACGTAAAAAGTTATCACTGGAATAAAGTAGATAAATTACATTAATGGCTGATAAAGTAGGATTTTTGGTTTCAACACATCTCATGCATCCCACAATATATATACTCACTCAAAATCGAAACTTGGATCCTTTTTGTTAGCGAATTTGTCCTTTTTCTTTGTCTCCTGCGAAGGAATGTAAATGGATATAGGTGTAAATATCTGCACACAAACTAAACAACACGAAAAGTATTTTCTATTTACGTACTTTTAGATTACAATCGAATATGAGGGAAAAAACCCACAAAAGTCTCCTGAAATAACCGCAAGGCTAGTCGAGTCAGGTGGTCTTGAATTAGATAATTCGATCTTGAATTAGATAATATTGAACTATATAACTTTTCTATAAGCCAATTGTCTGTAAAAATGGACCGTACCTTTGCCTTGGTTGTCAAAGTAGACGTCATAATGGTGTAGCGATAAGAATGATGTCTACGAAAGATAATTAGTATATTTCATGAAGATCAAATACAAACCACATCAGTATATTAAAATTAGTAAACTCATTCACTTTTGAACTTACTCGCAGGGTTGGGGGCATTGTTCAGTGCAACCCAGTCTGTTGTTTTTGAAGGAACTACGGACTGAATTCATACATGTAACTATAAAAATATAAAATGTTAAGGTTGGTTTAACTTGAGTTGTACTGTGTAAATCAAGTACATAACTCGCCTACTTTGTCGCAGGTCAGTTGTGTGTTTGATTTGCGCAGTACAACTCAAGTTGTAAGCAGGTTCCATGGACAGTTTTAGGCAAATTCATTTCTCAGTTCTAGGCGTACAAGGCCACAACATATAATGAAAGAAAGTTCACATTATTTTCTCGCATGATAGTGCAGAATGTACACTGTCAACTCTCAGCCTTGTCTTTGTAGACTTTGTTAGAGATAATTAAAAGACACTTACGTTCGTCAGGCTCATTGCACAACCTTTCAACGTAGCCAGCGTACTTTGCGTCAGAACATTTACACTTGCTAAACTGGGCTCTTGCCAAGCACGACTCCAAACAAGCCTAAATATGTGAAACAATGAATGGCCATTATGTTTATGTTGACTACACACTGGTTAGTTCTTGTACCTTACATTTCTGGTGCAATATGCAGTTGTATGATTAAAATCCACCTCCACTGTAGGAGAGAAGATCATATTTCCCGACTGAATACCACTCATCAGGTTTTCCCCCAACACGAGGTTGGTTTTCAGCAGGTAATCCAGGTTTGTCCTGTATATAGTAACACAAGACCACAGAGTATTAACTACATACAGACGTCTCACTTATGCGACAAAAACCCTATCAACTTTAGTAAAACCCTATCAGCTTTAGTAAAACCCTATCAGCTTTTGTAAAACCCTATCAGTTTTAGTAAAACCTTATTAGCTTTAGTAAAACCCTATCGACTTTAGTAAAACCATATCAGCTTTAGTAAAACCCTATCAGCTTTAGTAAAACCCTATCAGCTTTTGTAAAACCCTATCAGTTTTAGTAAAACCTTATTAGCTTTAGTAAAACCCTATCAACTTTAGTAAAACCATATCAGCTTTAGTAAAACCCTATCAACTTTAGGAAAACCCTATTAGCTTTAGTAAAACCCTATTAGCTTTAGTAAAACCCTATCAGCTTTAGTAAAACCCCATTAGCTTTAGAAAACATTCGTAAAAAACCCTATCAGCTTTAACTGTATCTTTCTTGAATAAGTGCTTCAATCAATAAGGTTTCTTTTACTGCGCATATCTTGACGGCCATGACCTTAGCAAGTGCTCTAAGGAGAGGCATTCGCCCAACATTAAATTACAATGTGTTTTCAAGGGAGTGACAGCCTTAAGTCTCTTTAGGAGACGGCCGCTCTAGCGGACTGAAAAAATCCCTTACGATAAATTAACCTGAAGTGAGACCTCTGTATGTAATTATTCTGTGAGAAGGCCAATAATGGACTCCTTTATAATAGAACTATCCGCAATAAATAAAGTTAGCTGAGTCTACTTTAAACTAAAGGTAGGAATTTTTACCTTTACGGTATATTTATTGGCTGCACCGTTCAAATAATTTCTGTAAATATTTCTCGTCGAAAGTGTTAATGAAGCATGACAGCTCCCATTCTTGAATGGATCCACTCTTGTTATACTTTCCTGGAATGAGAAAAATCGTCGTAAATTAACTCATATTTATGGTTAAAAACTTAGAACTCAACAGTATAAATAAAGTTAGGTAATAGTACAGATTTATTTCTACAGCAACACCGGATCAGTAAGAGATGATCCTCACTGGACCTCTAGGAAGAATAGTTTAGAACTGATAGAGCTATCTAGTATAAATAAAGTTAGTTTAGTTTTGGTTTCCCCCTGTAGTAACACTGGATCAATAAGAGATAATCCTCACTGGACCTCTAGGAAGAACAGTTTAGAACTGATAGAGCTATCTAGTATAAATAAAGTTAGTTTAGTTTTGGTTTCCTCCTGTCGTAACACCGGATCAATAAGAGATGATCCTCACTGAACCTCTAGGGAGAACAGTTCAGAACTGATAGAGCTGTCCAGTAAAAAATAAAGTTAGTTTAGTTTTGGTGTCCTCCTGTAGTAACACTGGATCAATAAGAGATGATCCTTACTGGACCTCTAGGAAGAACAGTTTAGAACTGATAGAGTTATTCAGTATAAATAAAGTTAGTTTAATTAGTTCAGGTTTCTTCCTGTAGTAACACTGGATCAATAAGAGATGATCCTTACTGGACCTCTAGGAAGAACAGTTTAGAACTGATAGAGCTATTCATTTTTGGTACCGTACCACTTTTTTGGTTCTTGGACTACCTAAATAGATAGTCCAAGAATCAAAAAAGTGGTACGGGTACCAATTTTATCCGTGCCGTACCAAAAATTGAGCGTAGTGTAAACGGGGCTAAAGTTAGTATAGTTTAGGGTTCCTCCTGGAGTAACACTGGATCAATAAAAGATTATCTTTACTGGACTTCTGAGAGAACAGTTTAGAACCGATAGAGCTATCCAGTATAAGTGAAGTTAGTCTAGCTTCAAATGTGTAAATCTTGCCTTTCTTATAGCGATCGAGGAAGAAAATCCAGGAGGAACAGTGATTCCTTCATCGTAGGGAAACGGAATTTGTCTTGCATTGTGAATAATAATGTTGACTCCGGCCTCGTCAGTCAACTCTGGCACGTACTCTTCTTGTTCAATGTTGATGTCAAGAGATAGACCTAAGGAGAAAAGGCACTTTCAAGAAATTATGATTCTTGCTTTATTCCAGAGATCAGCCCATATGAGTAGAGTACCGAGGTAAGAGGTTACGCCCCCGGTTTCTCTTTAGTTTTGAAATATTTACAAAATTGTGAGGAAAAGTGAGGGGGCCCTCTCTGTGGCTACTCTTCTGTAATGGATCCTGAACGAGAAGCAGTAAATTAGCGGATTCTTTGAGAACCATCACATGGTAAAAAAGAGGGAGATTCGTGAAATTGAGGGAGAGGGAGATTCGTGAAATATTCATGAAATTGAGGAAGATACTGAAATACGGAGCAACTTAAGGAACGCAGAATGGCCCGATCAACATCAATAAGCAGGATAATGCGTAGTCACAGAATAGAGACAAACAGAAGATCGATTCTTGGGTTTTCCTATGATTTTGACGTAACCGTAATTCGTCATCAAAATGCTGACGTCATGGTCTTAGCCAGTGCGCTTATGAGTGAAGAACATTCACCCCTTGATTCCCGCGGATAATATCC